>BQNB010124503.1:6352-19927 GCA_026074375.1 Tanacetum coccineum
GAGTTCATCACAATCAAAGTCATATGCATATAAATCATCAGCTTGATAAGCAGCATTGTGAGTAATGACAGTCTGTGTGGCTTGACCTTCTGCAATTCTTGGATCTGCCAAAAATGCTAGTTCATCCTCATGTAGAATTTGACCATTTGCTTGAGCTTGTACCAGCAACATTTTATCCTTAAACCATGAATCATCTCGTTTTCTCTTTGGTTTAGTGCATTGTTTGGACATGTGTCCTTCCCCTTTGCAGTTGTAACAAATAACAATCCTTATTTGTTCTTGGAGTGTAGGTCCTTATAGTACCCACAGCAAAAGAAGTTTGTCTCCCTTAAATTGGTTGTAAGGTCACTCTCCCATCATTAATGGTAGCTTGTTTCCTAGGGTTTAACGAATTCCTCAGCTGATTATTGGTAGTGGGGCAGCGGGAAGTGACAACAACAGTCAAGAAAGACATCATGTGATTGATGGCATCAATGGGATCATCACCTTTCTGGAACACTGGAACAATTAGATCCGAGTCTGGTTGGGAAAATTCAGGTTGTTGGTTAACTGTGGGAGCATATTCCAATTGAGGGATTGATGATGATGGAGAATAAACATTGTGGTAAATGGATGATTGATAATCGTTGGATGGATAAGTGATTGAAAGAGGTGTTGATGATTGATGAGTTGAGTATTGTTGAGACTGATAAGGTGATCCATACTGTGGAGACTGATATGGTGAAACTTGTGGTTGAAATTGAGTGTTTTGGTATGAGTTTTGATGAGTTTGATAAGGAGACTGGGTCATCTGATGGGTTGCAACCAAAGCAAGCGGATCTGAGTTGCGTTCATGCATTAAACGAACCTCATTTGCATGAAATTCATGTTGTCCCAAGTAAGCATGAAGCTGATCAATGTTAGTTGTGTGCAAATCCCAAACCAGTTTGACATCTGTCATAAATTTGCTCCACTCGGGAGGAAGAGTATTCAAAAACTTGGTGTTCACTTGAAATTGTTCCAGTTTCATATTGTAGATGTTCATGTCATTGAGTAGTAGTGAAAATCTCAAGTAGAAATCACGTAGTGTTTCCCCCTTCTTATAAGCAAACTTATCGAATTCATCATAAAGCTTACACTCTCTTTCCTGTTTCGTCAATGAAGTTCCTTGCATGAGAAGTTGAATTCTTTCCCAAAGTTCCTTGGCAACTTTATGATTGCTAACTAATGCATAGACTTCTGGTGGTAATCCTTGGAGAATGATATTTGTTGCCTTGATATCACAATCAGCTTGAATTGCTTCCGTAGCAGATAACTCAGAATATTTCTTTGGTCTAGTCACTCTATTTTCCTTAATTGAAGGCCAGATGAGTGGACCATTTTCAACGGATTCAAGGATCATTCGTCCATGTTGTCTATTCATCATGTATAGCTCCATTATGTTTTTCCAAGAATCGTACATATCTTTTTCCAACATAGGTGGACGATTGTCAGCACCCGAAAGAATCGCTTTGTCAGCAAGAGTCATCATTGAGAAATTTATGTGTTAATAGACTACTGTTTGATCGAACGGTGGTAGAAAGAAATCATGTTTGATTAAGTTTTCTTTTAAGTGTTTTAATTTCTTGAAACTATACGGGATTTTACAATTCTTGACAAAACCGGGAAAAACAAGTTAATGTTTCATGGGATGTTATGAGTCAAAGAAATAAACCGTATAATTTGAAAACTTGAGTTGTTCGGTTTCAACTACAATCAGTTGTTCGGTTTCAACTACACTCAGTTGTTCGGTTTCAACTACAATTAGTTGTTCGGTTTCAACTACAATTAGTTGTTCGGTTTCAACTACAATCAGTTGTTCGGTTCAGTTGTTCGACTTCAGTTGTTTGACTTACACTATTTCGAAACCCAAAAATTTTAAAACACAAAAAGACACCTTTTTATGGTTGTTTTGAAAACATACTTGTACAACTAGTGTTACTAAACCTATATGAACAAAAAAAATGAGAACTTTAAGGTTTTTAAGCCGAAAAATTTAAAATCAAGATTTTGTTCTTTCTAAAGTTTTTGAACACAAAGATGACCAAAAATGATATTTTTCTAGATTCAAAGCTTGTACACCTATATCCTAAAGATACTAGATCAAATTTACCAAGATAAATGATCTTTTAGTGTATACAATAGCTTCGAAAACAAGAAAAAAAATAAAGATAAAGGACGATTTTTTGCAAGAACAAACGAACCAAAAAATAAACACAAAAACTAAACACACCACTCCATGGATCTTGATACCAATTGAAAAATATGAGTAATCTTTAACAACAAGAATTAGAGAGAGAAAGTGGGAAGGAGGGAAGTATTTCTAGTGAGAGAAAGTAAAAGAAAAGAAATGCATAAACTATGTGAAAAATACAACCAACCAACCACCTCTCCAAAGCATGGAGAGGTGTTTATATACTTACAATGGATCGTAGGCTTGGGCCTTCATGGGTTTATCCATGGGATTTTAGCTAACTAACTATGTAAGTTTCTAAAAATTACTTAACGAGCTAACGACTGTTATTTATGGAAGTGACCGACACTTTCGTGTTCCTAACACAACTTGATACGGGATTCTTCGTACTTGAGATAAACTTCGCTTATTCCTTTCTTCTTCTCTTGTTTTCCTGTACTTGGCTGTAATTACACTAGAAAGTGTGTTTTGACATAATCGAGTAATAAAACCATAGGTAACTGACCAAATAATCAATACAAAAGTACGAATAACGCTCCCAAAACATACTCAATTTGAGCATTATCAGTTTGCTCACCAGTGATTCTGTAGACACACCTATGGTGGAAAAGAATAAAGTGGATGAAGATCTACAGGGGTCAGCAGTTGATGCTACACTTTACCGTGGCATGATTGGATCCCTCATGTATCTGACATCCAGTAGACCCGACCTTATTTATGCAGTCTGTTTATGTGCACGGTATCAAGCAAAGCCTACCAAAAAGCACTTAAATGCGGTTAAACAGATCTTTCAATACCTAAAGGGAACCATTAACATGGGTCTCTGGTACTCGAAGGATACCGGTATGTCTTTAACAACATATTCAGACGCAGATCACACGGGGTGTCAGGACACTAGACCCGGTACATCTGGACTCGCTCAATTCTTAGGTGATAAACTTGTTATCTGGTCTTCCAAGAAGCAAAAGAGCACTACGATATCGAGTACAGAGGCTGAATATATTGCCTTATCTGGGTGTTGTGCTCAAATCCTATGAATGCGTTCACAGCTAACAGATTATGGCTTTTAATTCAATAAGATTCCTCTGTACTGCAACAACAAAAGTGCAATTGCTCTATGCTTCAACAACGTTCAACACTCAAGAGCAAAGCACATCGATGTACGCTACCATTTTATAAAGGAGCAGGTAGAGAATGGAATAGTGGAACTTTACTTTGTTTGAACAGAATATCAATTGGCTGACATCTTCACCAAACCCTTGCCAAGAGAAAGATTCAATTTCTTGATCGAAAAGCTCGGTATGAGAAGCATGTCTCCAGAAATGCTAAAACGTCTAACAGAGGAAGAGAACGAGTAAGGTTGGTTACTCACGGTATATCCTATGTATTATATGTATATAAGAAATCAGAAAAACCCAAAAAGATTTTTTATTTTATATAAATTTTTCAAAAAGAAAATTAAAAATAAAAAAATAAAAAAAATATAAAAGTATGTATCTCTGGCATGTCTTCTAAAAATCGATAACATTTACGGCCTTAGAAATGTCATTTAATAATGATACGAGGCTGTAAATGAAGTTCGAGCAGAAGTTTAAAAAGATTTTAAAACATGCCAAAATGGCTTGCTATTATTTTTGATAGCAACCAAGTCATCATCTTATAGGCAAGTATTTCAAAAAGAAAACTTGACCTCACAATGGGAAATTTATTTTTCTCGGGAATGAATTACTTTATATTCATTCATAGGCTTGTGTTCACTTTGCAACACAACCCGTGCTTTCTTTATACAATAAGTGTACGTATCAGTGTGCTTATGTGTTAAAATAAGAGAAATCTTATTTTTATGGTGTTGTTTTTCAGAAATAAAATATTAATATTAGAAAATCATTTTCAAAGACATTTGACCACTCAAACAATGACTACTGCTCTTTAAATAAAAAATGGGTCATTGTTTAAAGGGGAGAAAATGTCAAATATCTTCTTCATAAAATCAGTGTGATAAAAAGGAAAAAGGTTTTAAACTATAACGGATTAACGATTAAATGAGAGTTAATTAAGTTTAACTTATTTGTGCCTTAAATGTTATGTGTTTATGCCTTTTAGGGAGTAAATAGCAAAAAAAATTAAGTTGCTAGGTATGGTAGTTAAAACTTTAGGGACTACGTGTGCCATTTGTTAAACTTATCCATGCCTTAGATAACTTAGTTAAGAAAAATGCATAAGGATTAGAAGTTCAGGGGGCATACGTATCAAACTCTTAAAGTTCAAACACAAACACCCCCTTGCCCCGTTCGTATATCTCACACAAACAAACACACTTTAAAAATTTTCCCCTCCATTGTTGCTAGCTCGAAAATCTTTCAAAGTCTAACAATCCATGTTTTTCAACCCTAAGGTATAACTGCAAGATTGTTCCCTACACCCTAAACATCATATTCCTCAAAGAAGTTAGGGTAAAACTCGTTTTTGATCTCAAAAATCCTAGAAATTGATCTAGGGTTCTTCAAAATCAAAAGTGAGTGAAACCCTAAATTGGTTGAGGGGCGTCTAAGGGTGTACAACACTCGTTTAAAGCAGTTCTTAATTAGGTTAACATATGATGTTGTTTTGCTTGATTCTTGTATTCGAATTTTTGGTTTATGGGAAGAACATGTAATAAGCTAGTGGGTTAGTGTTTGTATATGATATATGAATCTTAGTGAATGCTTGTGTATGCAAAAACATGAATAAACACCATTACTTGATGATTCCTGGGTTTAAAATGGTCATTATGGTCGAACAATGCATAACTTGATATATATGTGGTTAATTCATGTTTGTATTGCTTCATGTGTTGTTATTGGTCTCTAAGATTTCTGTTTGAAGTGATTTTGATGCATGGAATGTTAAAATTTATACTTATGATTTCTGAGGCGATTTAATCATATGAATGAGGCGATTAAATCACCTCTTCAGGAGGCGGTTAAATCCAAACCTTTTAGGAGGCGATTTAATGCATCCTCTTTATGAGGCGAATAAATCCATCCCTTTAGTAGGCGAATTGATGTATCCCTTTAGGACGCGATTTAATCCATCACCTTTAAGAGGCGATTTAATCCATCCCATTTAGGAGGCAAATTAATCTTGCAATATAGGAGGCGATTTAATCCATCACCTTTAGGAGGTGATTTAATCCATCCCATTTAGGAGGCAAATTAATCTTGCAATATAGGAGGCGGTTTAATCCATTTTATAAGGAGGCGATTTAATCTAATCTTTTAAGAGGCGATTAAATCAAGCCTTTTAGGAGGCGATTTAATCATAACCTTTAGGAGGCGATTTAAAACATAATTTAGGAGGCAAATTAAAATTGCTTAATCTTGCAATCTAGACAAAGTTTAAGTAGGCTATATACACAAAGGTAATACAAGGCCAACTATACATAACTTAGGTAATCTATTTTACTACACATTAGTTTGAATAGTTTTCCCTCATTGGTCTAATATAGTTGCCTAAATACCTAAATGTATTTTGTCCTATCTTGTTGCCTTCCTTTCCTTAGATCTTCCTCCAATGTGTTAAGTGCGTGCCTATCAACATGTGCTTAATCCTTTATTGATAATCATAACTTACATCTAGAATCAATCATCATTAAACAGCTTGCCATATAGTGTCATGTATAAACTTGGTTGTATATAAATTGTATTGGTCAAATCTTAGCAGAATCATGACTACCAAGGCTCAACAAATTGCACTGGACAATGCCTTAGTTGCTCTAGAGAACCAACGTAGAATTGGCAAATGTAACATGAGGATCAACCCTAAAATGAAACCAAAGGAACCTACTTATCAAGTAGTGTTGGATTCCCTTGCTCTCACAACCTGCTATACTGCCTTCCTTATCACAGCTGATGTTCCTGTCATCTACATGCATCAGTTCTGGGCTACTGTCACAAAGCACAATACGTCATATCGATTCAAGATTGACAACAAAAGGTTCTCTATGAATGTTGAAGTATTCAGAGATATTCTTAACATATGTCCTAAGATTTCGGGTCAAGAATTTGATGCACCTCCCTCTGAAGAGGAAACTCTATCCTTTATCAGAGAACTTGGTCATTCTAGAGAGATCAAGTACATCACTGATGTAAGTGTTGATCATCTGCATCAACCATGGAGAGCCTTTGCCACAATCATCAATAAATGTCTTAGTGGAAAGGTATCTGGTCTTGATAAGATACGACTCTCAAGAGTTCAAATCCTTTAGGGAATGTACTACAAAAAGAACCTTGATTTTGTTGCTTTAATCTGGGAGGACTTGGCTTACCAGATTGATAAAAAAGACTCAAAGAAACAAGACAAGATGTACTATCCCAAATTTACGAAGGCATTCATTCATCACTTCCTCACAAAAGATAAGTCTTTCTCAATGAGGAACAGAACGTTCATGCACACTGCTCAGGATGACAGCTTATTGGGTTCCATGAGAATCATCTCCAAACATGAAGACACTCAAGTATATGGTGCTCTTTTCCTTAAAGAAATGACGAATCAAGCCATGCTGGACTCTGACTCATACAAGACTTATTATGCAATTGCTACAGGAGCTGAACCTCCAAAGCTAAAGAAAACTCAAAAGAAATCTGATTCAGCCATCTCATCTGAGCAAACTCCTTCTAAGAATAAGCCTGCCAAAGCTAAGAAAGATGTACCTTCAACCAAGAAGCCAGCTACTAAACCTAAACCGACTAAGAAGAGGGCATCGGTTAAGGCTGATAGAGGCAAAGGTCTGAACGTTCTCTCGGAAGTAGCTCTATCTGAAGCTGATCAACTCAAGGAGGCTACAAAACGAAGCAAGAAATATTTTCATATCTCTCATGAAAGTGCCTCAGGTGATGGAACTGATTTTGAATCACAGGTTCCTGGTGAGCAACAACGCAAGATCTCTAGTACAGATGAAGGAACTGGTACTAAACCAAGGGTCCGATGTACCCAAATATGATTCTAAAAGTGAGAAAGAGTCTTGGGGTGATAGTGGAGAAGAAGATGATGATGATGAAGATGAAAGTGATAATGATGGTAATGATGATGATGGTGATAATGATGACAATGATGATGATAGTGATGACGAAAGGACTGAGTCAGACAAAGATGAGAATCCTAATCTCAATCAGTCTAATGAAGAACATGAAGAAGAATAAGAGGAATATGCTGATGAAATAGTTCATACTCTTAAGAACCATGAACTCACTGATGAAGAAGATAATGTAAAAGAGGAGAATGAAGAAGAGAAAGATGATGCTGGGGAATTATACAGAGATGTAAATGTGAATTTAAGGAAAGAATATATAGAAATGACTGATGTTGATCAAGGTGGAGCAGATCAACATAATGTTTCACAAGTGTCAGGGTTTAAGCAGGTAGAGGAAGATGCTCATGTGACACTTACAGTTATCCATGACACACAGAAGACTGAAGGACCAAGGCAAAGTTTTTCTGTCTCATCCGACTTTACAGATAAGCTCCTAAACTTTGAGAACGCTTCTCTAGCTGACAATGAGATTGCTTCCTTGATGGACACCACCGTTCGTCATGAAGAACCAAGCAGTCTGACATCTTCTCTTTTTACCATACCAGTAACAGTAATCCTTGAAATCACGTTAGCTTTTACCACAACTACTCCTCCACCACCTCCTTCCTTCAATCCTCTTTCACAACAAGCAACACAAACTCCTACACCAACAGCTTCTGAAGTAACAACCTCATTTCTTGCACTTTTAGACTTCTCATCCATATTCAAATTTAACGATAGTGTCACCAACTTGGAAATATTTTTTGTCATAAATGAAACAAGTTGACCGGTTTGCTCAAGCCATCTCCTCAATTCCTGCTATTACAGATCGCTACATTGACAACAAACTAGGAGAAGCTATTCAACAAGCCATTAAGTCCCATACTGCAGAATGTAGAGAAGAAGCTCTAGCTGACAAGAGGGAGTATATAGATCTCATTGACACATCAGTGAGAGCTATTATCAAAGAGGAAGTCAAAACTCAACTTCCTTATATTCTTCCTCAAGCAGTCTCAGACTTTGCAACTCCAGTGATTGAGCAAAATGTCATAGAATCACTAGAATCTATTGTCTTAGCAAAGTCTTCCTCTCAACCAAAGTCTACTTATGTGGCGGCTGCATCACTCTCAGAGTTTAAACTTACGAAGATTATTATGGACAAGATGGAGGAACACAAATCATATCTTAGATCTGATTATAAAAGGGAGCTTTATGATGCACTAGTCAAATCTTATAACACTGACAAAGATCTATTTGAAACATATGGTGAAATATTCACGTTAGAAAGGAGTCGAGACGACAAAGATAAAGATCAAGACCCCTCCGTTGGATCAGACCGAGGGACGAAAAGAAGGAAGTCAAGCAAGGAAGCTGAGTCATCTAGAGATCCAAGATCAAAGGAAAGTAAGTCATCAAGCTCCTCTAAAGGCACCTCCCGCTCTCAACATAAGTCATCTAGCAAGTCTGCCCATGCATAGGAGCCAAGTCATACAGTTGATGACTCGGGAGTGCGACAGAATCAAGAGTTTGACATGGGTAACAATGATGAACAACCCAATGACGAGGTTGCTCCCAAGTTTGACTGGTTCAAGAAACCCAAGCGACCTCTGACTCCTGATCCTGATTGGAATAAGAGACAACATGTTGACTTCCGACCACCTCAAACCTGGATTAGTGACATTGCTCATGCAGAAAAACCTCCTACTTCATTTGATGAGCTCATGGATACTCCTATCGACTTCTCTTCATTTTTCATGAATCGTCTTAACATTAAAAATATGACTCAAGAACTTTTGGTTGGACCGACATTCAACCTACTCATAGGCACCTGCAAGAGTCGTACGGAACTAGAGTATCATTTTGAAGAATGTTACAAAGCTACAACTGATCGACTAGACTGGCATAACCCTGAAGGCAAGCAATATCCGTTCGATCTCCGTAAGCCTCTCCCCTTGATTCCAAATCATCGAGGTCGTCATGTTATCCCTTTTGATTACTTTATCAACAACGACCTAGAATATTCAAAAGGTGGAAGTTTAAGCAGAAAATACTCAACTTCCGTAACAAAGGCAAAGGCTGATACTTATGAGGTCCAATGGATTGAAGACATGGTTCCTAATATATGGAGTCTCTTAAAGGTAGTATATGATAAACATGCCTACTAGGGTACTTCACACTGGGGTCCCAAACGTCAACGATTCTATGGGTTTGCAAGCAGCAGGAATTCGATAAAAGATGTTTACTCCAGAAAAGAATCATTACAGTTACCAACCTTAAGATTATGAAGTGGTATGACTATGGTTACTTGGACAAGATTGAAGTTCGTAGAGAGGATCAGCAGCTATACAAGTTTAAAGAATGTGATTTCCCACAACTTTGCCTAGAAGACGTTGAGGACATGTTACTCCTACTTGTTCAATAGAAGCTGACCAATCTTAAGATAGATGAACGTTATGACTTGAATGTGGCCGTACGTATGTTCACCAGACGTATTGTCATTCAAAGGCGGGTGGAAGATCTTCAATTAGGTGTTGAAAGTTACCAAAAGAAGCTCAACCTCACTAAACCAGACATATTCAGGCCAGATCTCAGGAAAAGAACCGCATTCACTGCATATTTAGACCCTCAAGGAGTGATATACATGGATTAGAACAACAAAAACAGATTGATGCGCACTGATGAACTCCACAAATTTAGTGACAGTACGCTCAATTATGTTCAGACCGCTCTTCACGATATTACTTCGGGAATAAGGATGGAGTACCTGCCAAAGAAGAAATGGAGTAGATTAAACAAGCGAAGGGATCGTGTTATGATCCTGGATATCGATAAGCAGCTGAGAGACAGAAGGTTAATGAGAAGCTTAGAGAAATTTGTTGGCGGGAGAGAGTACGGAGAAGACCTCAGACTGCTTGAACGGACAATATGACTTCTTCATATCTTGTCCTACTGCATTTTAGGTCATTCTTTCGTAATTATTAATCTTGTGAATATGTTTATATATAGTGTAGACTAATATTAGGCAAATATCATGTTTGAGTACAAAATTTCAAGAATTTCTTAGTAAATTCAAAAAAAATCAAATTAACGTACTCAAATACCATATTATACCCTCGTAATTTGAGGGTGGGCATTAAAATGTTCCAATAATAGGCTTGATATATAATTAGAACATTTTTCTCCCTGAAAGCATTATATTTGAATCCATTGATATCTAAAATATCAAACGATTTGAGATTTTTGATAAGGGGAGAAAATGTGATTAAAATATATATAACTTGTATAATGTGATCTTTAAGACTTAAGTGTGAACTCCTGTCCTTGTATGTGCTAAACATTTTCGGTTATCGATGCACATATGCAGGGGGCATTTCTAAATAGTAAAACCATCAAGGTACTAAATGTTTTGATTTATATCAAAGTACCTTGATCGATGTTTTCAATTGGTTTTTAAGCTGTGAACAATACCAAACGACCGACCATCTATTTAGTTACTTGGAGTTATAATGTGGTTGGGTTTAGGTGTTCGTTCCCATGATCCAGCCAGAACCTGAGGGATCTACAAAGGGATATTCCATTAGTTAGAATAGAAGTCCTTAGGTATGATAAAAAGGATAAAAAGTAAGAAAAAGGAATAGTGCACTGAGATAAAGCTAGTACTGGAATATACCCAACAAGGTACTAGTCATGAAGTCTCGGTAAGCACTAAAGGGGTTGAAGAATGAAGAAGAAAAGGTAAGATAAAGGGTGAAAAGAAAGAAGCTCTCCTTACATTTAGGCAGAAACCGGGTCAATACATAAACTGTCAGAAACACTAAGCTGTTGTCTGGTATTGAAGACAGTCGTCATGGACCCAGTGACGCAATGCACAACCCTCCCCAGCCACTCAAGGTCTCTTAAAAGACTCTTGTTTCATTTCTCACAGAGATTACACGCATTTCTATCGACTTTCTCACTCCGAGTTAGTTGGTATTGAAAAGGTGGCAGAAAAAAACTAAGCTGTTATCTAGTATTGAAAATAGTCTTCATGGATCTAGTGACGCTATGTACAACCCTCTCCATCCACTCAAGGTCTCTCAAAAGATTCTTGTTTCATTTCTCACAGATATTAAACACATTTCTATCGACTTTCTCACTCCAAGTTAGTTGATATTGAAAAGGTGGCAGTCTGCTCTAGCCTCCGATTACCACAAACAAAAAGTTGAACTAATCGTGCTCTAGAGCCATAAAAGAGATCATCCATAAATCTCATTAGGACACTTATCCAAAATATGCTTGCTAATTCACACAATGTGAAAAAAAGAAATCTATCAAGAGTCCTACGCATTATCCTTGTGATTTTGCCAGAACATCAGAGTGATACCTAAAAAGTACTCACAATGATGATGGAAATCCTTCTAGAGCCAACATCAAACAAGCTTTGTGGTAGGTGACTTGTGAGATCCTATATGGATCAAACTTATGACACTAGATATCGATTTGATCCAGCTTATGAATTGACGGATGAATTTTAAAAAAGATAAAACTATTTGTGTGTCATAAAAACCGTTTTCATCTTGACACACCGACTGATTTTCCTAAATTAATTTTTAATCTTATGTCCATATGAAGCCTCACAAGGGTATCTGGAGACGCTCCGGTAATAAGAACGGCTAGTACAGCTGTGAAACCCTATCAAGGAGATTCTTTAGAATTCTACCTGATCACAGGCAGTATTTATACTGATTAACGGGGAACCGTGGTTATTACAACCGTATTCGACGAAGTGACAAAGCCACTTTCGTCCATACATGTTGATTATCACTAACCCTTTCATGCAGGTAATCCTGATGGTCGCAGCTATTGGATCAAGACAAGTCAAGATTCAAAGCCACATGCTCATACTTGACCGACAAAAGTAAAGACATCATGAAAGCTCAAGTACATGTTTCAAGACTTCCGCTACTCTGATACCGTATGTCTTTCTTGAAGTGACAAAGTATTAAAGTCAAAGAATTTCAAAGAAGTTTCCGTCACTCTGATACCGAACGTCTTTCTCAAAGTGACGAAGTGTTATAGTTAAAGAATTTCAAGAAAGATGTCTTATTCAAGCTTTCAAGACCAAGAAACAACAACAGTATGAGCATGTCGGTCCAAATGTCACAAGTGCACAAGACGGCGACAAGATCACAAAATGATGATAAGAGATTATGCTTGGTTGATGATCTCAAAGAAGTTCAAGTTCACATACAAGTCAAGCCTATCAGAACAAGCTCAAGCCTAAAGTCAAAGATCACTATGCCATATTCACAAGATGATGTCAAGAAAACAAATCTGCGAGCACAAGACTGAAGACAAAGCACAGTATGCTAGGTTTAAGTTTTTTTTAAATGGAGTGACCTCCCTTAGGAGGATATTGTTAGGAATACGAAAAGTATCGGTCACTTCCATTATATCGTTAAATAGCTCGTAAAGTAATATTTGGAAACTTAGTAGGCTAGTTAAGCTAAAGCCCATGGTAAAATCCTAACCGGCCACTACGTTAATATTTGGAAACTAAATAGGCTAGTTAAGGAAAAGCCCATGGACTAAGCCTATGGCCCGGACCTAGTATAGTAGGATATAAACCCTTTCCATGCTATGGAATGGGTGTTGGTTGTTTCATTTTTCACTTACTAATCTAATATCATTCTCTTTAACTTTCTCTCACTAGAAGCAACCTTTCACTCTCTTTCTCTCTCAAGATTTCTTCATACTTTTATGTATGTTTAAAGATTACTTATATTTCTACATTGAGTTTTAAGGAAAAAAGAAAAGTACACACCAAATTTGAACAATAGAGCTTGATTTAATTGCCAAAGGAAACTAGAAACCCCAAGTCCTCCATATTCTTAGAAGCCAAAACGGATTTCCAACCTATCCAAGCCATCTTTCTTTTTGACCCTTTAACTTCATTGAAGAAATTTGTATTAATGGGTCGTACTATTAATAGGTGTTTTAAATTTGTGGGTTATCCTGCAGGGCTCAAAAAGAACCCTAAAGGCAATAACTATAAGGAAACTGTTAATAATGTGACTGCTTGTGGTTCTAGTTCTAGTTCTGGTAATACTCACATATTGACTAGTGATGAATATTAGAAGCTGATGGGTCTGTTAAGAAGTTTTAGGTCTGGTACTGCTTGTGACATTGGCAATGTTACAGGTTTACGTATTTGTTTGAATATGGTCTTTTGTTTTGCATCATGTAGATTCTTTAATTTGCATAATGTGGTGCTTATGTTGGTTGGATTATTGACTCAGGGGGCAGTCAACACATGACTTAATCTGCAATGTTT
>BQNB010124504.1:6895-19927 GCA_026074375.1 Tanacetum coccineum
CACGCTATTAGAATCAACCCGGACTAACTTAGACTTCCATGTTTTTGAATCAAAGTTGGGAAAATGAAGTGTTTGGTATGTGTGTGTATGTGCGTCCGAAATAAGCAGTGAGAGAGGAGAGGAGAGTTTATTTTTTGATCTTTGATTTAGTACTATGTGTTTTGAAAATCAATAAGACAAGATATATGGTGCATGCATGAGACAACCTTGCTAGAAAATAGCCTTGGTGTCCCCTTGTGGGGTTCGACCGCCTAGAGGCTTCTAGGGGGATCTTAGGAGCGTTTTGGCTCTTGTCGGGTTACTTAATGATCATATCTCGTGATTTAAAATGTGACCCAAAGTTTTTTTTGTATTTTTATTGGATGTAAAAATGTTTTTAGATGAACTTTGAATATTTACACTATGGGTAAATAAGTTAAATTGCTTTAATTTAGTATGGACCATTATCGGACGTGTTAGAACGCGTTGCTTGATATTTTAAGCCGTTTGCGGGAAAATCTCCTAGAGTGTTAGCCTTAATTATATTAAGTCAAACAATAATGTTAACGGTCTTATTATGTCAAATTAGGTCTTGTAATGTAATAGGCTAGTCGGGTATTAACGGGCTTGGATTGTAATCTAATATTGTCCGTGTTTCAGGTTCAAAGCCCAAGTTAAGCCAAGCCCGACCTATTTAGTAAGCCCATGTGCCAACTAGAAGGCTAAGGGTATAAAAGGACCCTCTCCACACATGGAGAGGGTGTTGGTCATTTGTGTGTGTGCTTTCACATGTGTAAAAGATCCACCATCTCTCTCTCTTAATCTAATATTCTTCCATTTCTTATTCTATCTTTTCTTCTTTCTTATTTCGGCTTATTGTGCTTATCTGGTATTGCTTATGTTGTGTATGGATTAAACTCGTGGGATAAGAGTTTGAAACCTACAATCTTCAAAACACAAAAGACCTATTTTGATCGTTTTTATCCAATATTTTTTGTACTTCTTACCTATCTAAGACTAGTAGAACCATAAAAACACAAAATTTATGGTTTTTAACACAAAAAAATTTTAAATCAAGATTCTTAGACCAAAACTCTTTTCGAACCAAAAAAAACATAAAAGATCAAGATTTTGATGTTATTCCAAGGATCTACTTGTACTTCTAGCCTCTAATAAGGTAAATAAACAAGAAAGTTGCAAACTTTATGGTTTTCGAACATACAAAAGTGAAACCCTCTTTTTGTGGAGGTGTTCGAACCAAGTGATAAACAAGAAAAAACAAGAACAAAATCACTAGACCCACCCGTAATGGATGATACCAATTGTAGGAACCAAGATTATCACTTTCACTTCACCATGATGAACAAGAAAATAAGATGAGATGAGAAATGAAGAAGAGTAGAGAAAGTAGAGAGAAGAAAAAAGATGGTTGATTTCTTACAAATGAAAAACCTTACAAATGAGAACCAACACCCTCTCCATCCTTGGAGAGGGGTATTTATACTTATACCTAGGCCGGCCTCTTAAGGCTTTGTTGGGCCATAGGTTTTGTCCATTAGATCGGGCTCAGGATTACTTTAGGCTTAGGCCCGATACACATACAAACTTAGCCTATTACAACATATAAATAATAAATAACCGAGACCTAATATTCCTAATGAATGAACTTCTTGTTTGACTCAATATTTTGAGGCTAACAATTCTTAACCCGTGTTCTTGAAAAAATCTTCAAAATCTTTGTTTCTTTCTTCCTTGTGGTTCGTCCGAATGTAGAGAGAAAAAGAGAGAGATGGAAAATTTGTGTTTTGATTTCAAAATGGTGCATGAACCAAAAATGTTTGAGGTGGTGGTGGTTATAAGAGTACTATGGGACATATTAGCTTAAAAGTATCCTTCTTGTCCCCTTATCCCCTAGGCGTCCAAATGAGCATCCAAGGAGGGTCTCGGGTTTTCCTTTTTGCTTCGGGATCACTTAAAAACTCAATTTTCATCAATTTAGAACGTCAACAGAACTTAGTTATTATTTTCATTGCGTTTAAAATCATTTTTCCATAAACCTAGGTTATTCACATGACACCATCACATTAAATTGCTACAAAAACCATTTTGAGCCGTTGTTGGCCGACTCCGGACCGAAAACATGAATTTTTGACAAAACTCAACCGAACCTTGCTCATCCATTTAAAAACACTTCAAACCACAAAATAGGGTTTGAAAACTTATATTCAACCCAAAATTTCACCTTTTTACGACCGTTACAGTCTTTTACCAAATTTTACGAAAGCAACCATTTTCTGATAACTTTCAAATCTCACACCCACGATTTACGTTTTAAACCAACGTTATTATATCAATATGAATTCATTAAATAAATAAACCCATTAACATATCCCCAAATTCATTAAATCTCCACACTCGAATAAACTGTCGTGCCGGTACTGCATGATGATTTTTGGCTAAACGCGGGAAAACTTCCCGGAAAGCACTGAAAACCTCAAAACCACTCTAAAACAAAAAAAAACGAATCAAAAGTGATTCACTTATGAACTCAAAACTCCATCAAACTCCTGGTTAAACCGAAACCATTTTACGCAAAAATAGTCAACAGAAGTCAATTTTTCAGCTTTCATCAGGAAAACTGACAATATCGAAAGACTTCAAAACACCAAATTACAATATTTTATAATACTTAACCCTAGGTAAATTACCGGTTATCACAACATTTAAGTTATAAAATGTACTAGGTAAGTTTATGTTATATTAATAATAATAATAATATATTAAAAAATATAATTTCTTGAAAAAATAGGAAAGTACGCCACACTTCTATGAAGTGCGCCGCACTTTGAGGCGATTTTATATATAAAACTTGTAAAACAAGATTTCTAACTCTATAAAAACTCACACACAATAAGAAACCGTCGGGTTTTGCACAAAAAATGAAGAAAATTTTCAAAAGATCAATCTATCAAGTTTTTAATCATGCCTAGGGTATGTTAATTTCATCCTTAAACTTATTTCTTGTCAATTTATTCAATTTCTTGTTCATTAGGGTTGTTAATAATTAGATTATGGGAAATTGAAATTCATGCTTATTTTGTATAATTGACTCGCAGAATCATGTTAATTAAGAGTTGTTTATCAAATACCTATTAAGATTGTTATGAATCTGAAAAGTATTGTTCATCATTATGAATTTGTTTTAAAATTAAATGTTGAAAATCATAAGAAAATAAGAATTTGTTTTATACAGCCCAGAAAGTACGCCGGTTTTAGGAGAAACCCACCGCGCTTTTTAATTTTTCCACGAAGTACGTCGTACTTCTATGAAGAGCACCGCACTTATAAGACCAGAAGTTTACAGAACATTTAAAAACTTATCAAAAGCCATTTCATTACCATATACTTTATTGTTGATTGTTTTTTATGTGTAGACTATGGGAACACACGATGATGAAGCCGGTTCATCAAGAACCAAATGCTCTAGACAATATGGTATGTGCTTAATTACACATACCATTATCCATTAAAAACGGACTTAAATGACCAAAAACGTACCAAAAATACATTGTATGTGTATGTTTTCACTTGTATTGTGCAGGAAATGGATATCCGACAAAAGGACGAAAAACAAAGTCAAAAATGACAAAACCGAGCACGGAATGGAAGAGCGTGAAAAAGTCAAAGTCAACAAGTCAAAGACGAAGCCGAACATGAAGGAATCTTAAATGGGTCAACCCGTACCCATTTAATAGGCCGGGTCAGCCCATTAAGACATCATATATAAAAACTTATAAGACTTATAAGTTTAAAGCCTTTTAAAACCCAAAAAAAACCTTACCTGACCCAATTAAAAAGCCAAATCAACACTTAACAGCCTGTTAACATTTAACCCTTAAAACCTTTGCACCGTTAGTCCAAAAGGACTAACATTGTTAGTCCAAAAGGACTAACGATGAAAACATATACCATAATTAGGGGATTAACCCCGTTAAATATAAAAAAGACACTGTATATCTCTCTCAATACCATTTTCCTGCCAAACCCTTCGCATCCCTGTCACTCTCAGCCTGCCAAAACCTCACCCATGTGACTCTCTAGTCCAACCCCACTTCACAAAACCCCATTTGCCATGTTGGTAATCCCCTAACACCCTATTCGTCAATGAAAAGAAGACAAGAAATGAAGGGCTAGGAGTGAAAGGCTTGGAGTCAAAGAAAAATGAAGGGCCATGATGAGGTTTTGATGCTCTACACACAACAAAAACACAACAAGCACAAGTGCTAGTTTATTCGGATATATAGAGGATTATTTCTTCATTGTAAAAGTATCTAGGAGTAGTTTACCGTAACTTAGGAGTAGTATAATTTTAATTTTAATGTTTTTTATGTCAATTAAATTCTGTCAGTTTAAAGTCTTTGTAACCTGTTTTCAAGTTAATGTAAATTTTAGTATTTAAGTTTTTTTACAAATCTGTCTCTTTTAATCTTTATGCATTTAAGCTTATTTTTGTTTACATGTCATTTCTACAAGCTCTCATAAGCTTTTATAACCTGTTCTATTTATAAAAGCTTTTCTATTAGCTTTAGTGAGTTTTCTGTGTCATTGGAATCAAGAAGTATGTTTGAGCTTTTGGAAGATAAGCTAGCCATGGAGGATCTTATGGGTGCTTAGATTTGCTTATTTATAAGCTGGGTAGGTTTTTAGAGCTTATTAGTTAAATAAAAAAGTTCATGTTTAGCTGGGATCAAAGGTGCTCTTTCTTTTTCTTAATTTCTCATTTTAAGCTTATTTTTGTCATTTTGCTTATTGTCTGCTAATTTCTGCTTTTGTGTGCTTATACTGTGCTTATTTGTGCTTGCTTACTCTATTTCTTAATCTGTTTGCATTAATTAAAGCTCATTTTAATTTCATTTATTTTAAAAGTGAAATATCAAATCTTAAAGGGGTGTTTGGTTTAAGACTCAAAATGGGTAAAAAACGGTTCAAAAATGGTTTGGGTCATTAATACACTTTTGAACAGCTTTAATTAAGCATTTTAATCTGTTTTTAAAAGTTTTTAGAGTTTAATATCAAGTTTTAAGGTGTTTTATGCATGTCTATTAAATCTGTGTTTTTCAAGGTTTCTCAAAAAAGATGTATTTAATATTTGGTTTATGTTTCATTTTAGAGTCTCAATGCAGATTAAAAGGGTTGGTTAAGTGCGCATGATTTTGAGCAATTGGTTTTAGTGTTAAAAAGCTATTTTTTCATTTCAAATTTTGATAAGCGTAAAATACGGAATTAGGTCTGAAATTTCTTTCTCATAAGTTATGATAGTCCATATTTTATTCTGTTTCAACTATATTATATATTTTTAACTTATTTTACTAGCTTAATTCAGGCCTCTGCAAAACCTCTTTTCGTCTTTTTAAAATTCTAAGTGTTTGTGTCTGTGTGAACCAGCCTTTTCATAAGCCTTTTTCAGGGCTTATCTGAATTTCAAACTCAATTTTCTTTGATGATTATTAAAGCTTATTGTTCAAACTTTTCAGTGGTATAAGCCATATAGCCATAAGGATCCATCTTCTAGCTTAAAAACAAGCTAGAAAGTGCCCTTGTGGCTGTTTTGATTGACAGTTTTAGCCATTTTAGCTTTTTTTATAGCTTTTTTGCTTATTTTCCCTTGCTTATTTTGTTCATAATTGCTTATTAGGTGTAGTATAGTATTTGTTTTAGCTTATTTGTCTCTTAGTTGCTTATTTGTGGTTAAAAAGTAAAGTAGTTTTGCCCTTTTAGTCACTTAGTGTAAAAAATCAAAACTGCCTGCTTTTTTGAGTTTATTACCAGCTTATTACTGCTTTTCAGAAAAAAGTTACTTTTTAAAAATTGCTTATTTTCGGCTTTCTTCAAGTGTTGTTAAATTTTTTTGCAAAATAAAAAAGAATGGGGAAAGGGGAAATCTGGGGTGAGCTAGGCTCGAACCCAGACCTCTACCCTCTCAACCCATCCTTTAGCTCACACCTCAAACCAACTGCCCTTGGGACTTCTTCGGTTATAATTTTGCACCATTATTTCTTTATAGTCATTTTAGCTATTAAGCTTTTCAGCCCCTTTGGGCTTATTTCGCAGCTTATTAGATAAGTTGTGATCATCAGCTTATTTTTCCTAGCATCTTTATAGCATTTAGGACTTTTGTGTAATTTTTCATATTTTTCTTGCCGTGTTTGTTACTTTTTATTATTTTTCGTAGTTAAAATTTTTAAAAAGTCATTAAAAATAGTAAATTAATTTAGAAAATTACAAAAAAAATAGTTTTTAGTTTTATAAATATTAGATTGAGGTTTATAAAGTTTAAAAACATTTTTATCATTTTTAGAATTTAAACTTACTTTTTAGCTTTTTAATTTAAGTTTAGAAATTATTAAAAAATTATTTAAAGTCATGAAAAATATTTTTCTGAGTTAGTAATTAGTTTTAGGCATTTTAAAAGTAGAAAATCATTTTTTTGAATTTTTAAGTATTAATTTGTCATTTTCTAGAACTTTAAATTGATTAAATAGGATTTTAATTCACAAAAAATTATTAAAATATAATTCCTTTTTAGAAAATTTTCTTTTATCATTTAGGACTTAGGAAAATTAAATTTGCATGTGTAGGGTTAAAATTTCATGTTTTAGGTTTTCGAGTCGCGTTTTTACGTCCCGTTTACGTTTTTAATTTCGTAATTGCTTTCGTTTTTAGTTTAGCTTGCATTTTAATTGCTTTTACCTGTAGATTTAGAAAACCAATCCAAAACTTTGTTATTCAAACATCAAATATCAAACCGACTTTCGACTTTCCATTGCATTCCTCGTTGGGAGAACGACCCGGGTGATCACTTGCCCGAAATCATTTATATCACACCTATGAGTTCGTTGACCTTTTTCCTAAAGGGTTGACTAGGTTGACTTGCGGGGATTTTATATTTGATTAATATTATACTACTATTTGATATATAATTACCCCTAAAAAGGTGGTTATCATTTTGGCACCGCTGTCGGGGAGGAGTGTATACGATTGTCGTTTTAACGTTTGACAATTAGTGCTTTGAAGATCCTTCCTTGTGAAGTTATTTTCTTTATTAAAATATAAAAATACAATTTTTTTTTCTTTTATTAGTATATAAAAACAAGAAAAATCAAAAACATAAAAACATTGTCTTTAAATAATAAAAAAATCATCATCAATATAATGCTCTCAACTTGAGCATTATCATAATAAGTTCCCGAATCTAAGATTCTAAACTTGCCTTTGTGTCACTTGTGAAGTACAGCTCACCTTTAAGAGATTAACAAACTATAAGAGGGGTATAAGGAGGGTTGTTCCGAGGAACTACAACCTGAAAGGAAAAGGTTTTTAATAGCTTCGCGCTTTCCCGCTCCTCCGCTCCTTTGTGCGTTTTTCTTTTAGAGAGCTACCATGAAGCAAGTTGATTATTGGTTTAAGTTATTCGGTCTCATTTTGTCCTTTAAAAAAAATAATATGTTGTTTAAAAAAAAACTCGAAAAACAAAAAATAATCTCCTTTAACCTCTTTGCCATTTAATTCTTCTTCTTATCCCTCTATATTGTTTAATTCTTATGGCGTCACTCAATTATCGTTTGAATCCTATTTACATGATTAAAGAATGTTTGTCTTGTGGAACTTTGTACAATAAATCATGTTGTTGTTCGAATATGAGTTCCGTTGGCAAATTTGTTAAAGCTCCTGACTCACCGCCACATCCCCACACGTTTTGTCCAACCAACGTCATTGCTTTCATTGTAAAGATGTGTTAGGAGATGGTGAATTTTGTCAACGATGTACTTGCATGAGGTGTGGAAGTGGTCTTAGCAAAGGACTTTGTTTGATTTGTGCTTCAAGATATGGAAATAATCCGAATCCAGATTCTTTGAATGATTCTCCAAATATTTCTGAAAATGTTTCACAAAGTCCTCCACTAATCGACCATTATTGTTGTTACGGGTGTGGTGATTCGTTAGATTGTATCTTTTTTCAACGATGTACTTGTGAGTCTTGTGGGAACGGTGCTCATTTATGCTATAAGTGTCCGCGATAGTTACGACTATCCTCTAATCCGGAAACTCATGCCAAATCGCAAAAAGTTAATTGATTCCCACAAACTTTGCCAAGTTTCAATCCGACATGCTATTCTGGAGATGGAAGTTCATTCACTTATGATTCCATTCCGAATTCTTTCGATAATCCTCCTGATTTTTCATACCCACCTCCACAACCCCAATACGTGCCATACTCTTGTGAGTTATGTGGGAACGATGCCCATTATGGTTACGATTGTCCACCTCAAGTCCCGTTTGTTATAATCAGGACCAGTGTTTCTATTTAAAACTTTGATTATTTTCCCACAAAAACTTCACTGTTGTTTTCCACCAACAAATCATCCTTGTTGTGAAGTTTGTGGGAGGTAATCATGGGATTTTCAATGTCAATCCGTTGAATTATTATGAACCTAATCGTGTTACGATTCTAATATTTCGGTTTGACCTATTTTGAACCCCCATAATTTCCCGTCATTAACATCCGATTAGTGAGAAAACTTGTGTCTGAATTGTCCTAGCAGAGGAACGGGCGACTACATTTAATACTCAAAAACATTTTAGTATTAGCGTGTTCATCAACCTCATCGAGAAGAAACAAGTTTGAATTTTGCAGATAAAAGAAACCTTACATTAACTCTTGCTGCAAACTTTCTTAAGGAAGTTTAGTCCAATTTTCTTTTTATAAAACGCAAAAGGTTTGTATCATAGCATGCGGAGACATTTCTGAAATTGTGCATTGCTTTTGGAAGGAAAGCAATATCAACCTGAGGGTATTCTAGAGTAATTTCGTAAACTTCATGTTGACTCTCCTTCTGCAAAATATTCACGAGGATGTTGCCCAGAGTATATTAATTACTATGAATTGGAATGTTCCTATTCTCTACTTTGATTGATGATTGAGGACGAGGACGTATACCATTGCAATTCACACCCGTTTTATAAACCAAGGAGCCAGTTGACTCTCTCATAATAGAGGAGGGAGCATCCTCGGAACTTATTCCGCAATGGAAATAGAGACGATAAGTAATAAATGTTTAAGTGTCGAAGAACCTTGTCCAAATCCCAAGTGAAGTCACGAGGGTATTCCGACAATATGTGTGATTGTGCGTTTCGTGATGATTTCTCCGCCTCTTGACATTTCAAAGATCAATTTTTGAGGGGTTTCTCCGATGCTAACGATGGAATTGTTGTCTTACTTGATTGATGACGATATCTTTCTCTTATTGACGACATCGATTATGTTGACTTCGGCATCACCTCTCCGAGTTGAGCTGTCTGCTTAGAGGTGGGTGGAGATTAGTGATCTGAAAAGTGGGTGGGATTGATGACTAATATTCTGTCTAACAATAAAAGATGATATTCTTGTGAAAATTGTTGAATGTCAATCTTTTCTTAGTGCTAAGATCAAAAGCATTAAAAGATGTAATCCATACTCACATCTTTCGATTTGTGACCAAGTCTTCCTCCACATCACTCTTAACTGTTTTCTTGGTGTGAGACTACTTTGATAATTCTTTACCTGATCTGGTGAAACGTTTTTGCTTTTATTCTGGATGAGATTAGTAGTGGCAGCCCCACTTCTTATTTGGATTTATCTCTTACCAGTATTATGACGCATTCTTTTTTTTAGTGAGCACGATTTGGGAATTTATCTATGGATGTAGCGGAGGTTATTTTTGATAATTTCCAACAGAGAACTAGAGTTATGTGCTCCTTGATTACCCACCATCCCACTCCGTCATCTGGTTTCGGATTTCACTCGTTCTAGTGATTCCCCTCGTATTTCGACCTTTGTAGTTTTTTTCCTTCCGGAACTAGAAAACAAGATTTTTTGATCTGAGGATATTCATTGAGTCAATCGAGAAATATTTCTTCACGGGATGATTTTCTATTCATTCTTCCGTGATCGCTTTTCCTCAGTGATTGACACTTTGTTTCATTTTGATCTAAAAATGAGTGAGGAAAAACGTTTTCAATCCTGGTATCTTGCTTCTATTGAGGAGGAAATCTCCTCCATCATTTTACATTTATCGGGGCTTTTAAGCTTTCTAGCTCCATTTCTGAAAGGCTCGATGGTGATTTCTGGAAGGAACATTCCTATCTTGGATGTTCCGTTTCTCCATTTCTATCCTCTTTGACCAGCTCAAGTATGGGGGATCGAGTCAGGCTCAAGACTCGGTTAACAAAAATAAGCGCTTCGTGGGTGGCAACCCATGCTTATCATAGTAGTAGTATTAATGAATAAGTGTGTTGTGTGAGAGGCTCGCCTCTTCCATTTTCCGTGTTTCGTGTTTTGTGTTGTATGTCCAGGATTACCCGGATTTTGAAGACTCGTGCTCATGGTTTTTGTCCTTCGTTCATTCGAGCTTCACATCTTCAGCTTCATTTTGGGAATCCAATATCCAAATCTTATCGACTAACGTTTATCTTTAAGCATACTTAATAAACGGCTTTAGATATACGTAGAGACCCTTCTTAAAAACATTGAGGACAATGTTTAGTTCTAGTATGGGAGGGTCTATCGATTTGATTGTGCCCGTAGTCGTTGTTTTCGCGTAATCCCGTTTTTACCACCAAAATGCTAAAAAAATGAAAAAATTTAAAAAATTTCAAAAAGAAAATAAGTGTTTTGTCACAATTTTGACTTTCCTGCTGGGTAGAATAAAGGATAATGTTTTAAATCGAACCGTTGGTGTTGTGCTCTAGCTTGTTCTTAACTTTTAGACCTAAGCATTCGCGGTATTCTTCGAGTTAAGAACGATAAAATGATAGAGTTAATTATTGAGTTAGATGCTAAACAAAGATTATTTAGTAAATCTTAAGAGTATGTATGTAATTGTGGTCTTTTTTCTCCCCTGATAAGCTCTATCCGGACTTGAATAATACGTTGCTATTTTTTAAATTAAACTTAATAACAATTTTTGAAGTATGTTAGTCGATTAATCAATAATTTTAGTTCAAATTTATACTTAAATTTTCTAAAAAGAAATTTTCTCTATATCGTTGGTATTATATATTAAAAATGAGACATAATAATAAAAAACTGTGGGCTGATAAGTTACTGCATCTTGCCGGTCACAACTTGATGTTGCAGTATTCTAATAGGAAATAGTATTATCCGAGACTGATAAAAGTTTGCTGCATCTTGCCGGCTCACAAACGATGTTGCAGCCTTCTAAAAGGTCGAGGATTTTATCAGTTTAATGGATTATATTAAGTGTAGTAAACGTGAATTAATAAATATAGGGAAAATCTCTTTTTTTTAATTTAAATATGATGTTGAATCTAAGTCTATTACATTTTAAGTTGTTAATTTTAATGTATATAGGGTAATCCTAAGGGTGTTGAAAACCGAAAGGTCAGTGGGTGTCCCGATACTAGTCTTTTGTGTAGGTGTCTAAACCTGGTCACTTCAGCCGCAAGGTTGGGATGTGGTCACAGACGAAGTCTCGCTTCATGGGATGATCTGCTTCAACCTCATTAATTTTGAGGTGGAACGTGACGCATAGAAATTTTGCAAAACGTTGATCTATGGTTGAAATTCGAAATAAGCACATTCACCTAAGATATAATAATTGTCGGGAGTGAAAAGTTTACAAGTTGCAAATATGCGTAGTGTTAGCATCTTAACTTATATTTAACGGTGATTTCGTTTTTAAGCTTGGTTTGGGACGAATGAAAAATCGGGGACGATGAATTTATCTTTTTAAGCATTTTAGGATTGATATGTTTCTTTTTATATGACCTTAAAAGTTATAAAAATAACGAAAGTCAAACGTTCTAGTTAGTTGCTAAAAAGAAAAGCATGAAAAGTACAAAAAAATGAGAAAAAGGAAAAATACAAAAATATGTGTGAGAATAAGTGTAAAATGGTAAAAATGGGGCTTTTCTAAACTATTGATTCTTTAATTCCCCTCAATGAACACTTAGCTACTTTTCGAGGTAATTAGTCAAGGGGGATTGAGATTATTGGTTTCCTTAAGTGTTTACTTATAGCATTGCGTGAGGACACGGCAATAGTTTAGTATGGGGGATATTGGTATGTGCTTAATTACACATACCATTTTCCATTAAAAACGGACTTAAATGACCAAAAACGTACCAAAAATACATTGTATGTGTATGTTTTCACTTGTATTGTGCAGGAAACGGATATCCGACAAAAGGATGAAAAATAAAGCCAAAAACGACAAAACCGAGCATGGAATGGAAAAGCGTGAAAAAGTCAAAGTCAACAAACGTCAACAAGTCAAAGACGAAGCCGAACACGAAGGAATCTTAAATAGGCCAACCCTGTTAGCCTTAAAATATGTCGGCTAATACGGAATTACATTAGTTTATACTAGCCGGACACGCAGGGACTAGAAATGTCAAGTATAGTAAGTAGATCGTGTCCAGTGCTATATATATCCCCTCCATACTTCCATGGAGGGGTGAGGATTCATAATTTTGTAATAAGGTGTGTGTGTTTCTCTCTCTAGAACACACACATCTTCCCTTTTCTCTCACTAATAATATGGCTAAACATTTGTTCAATCCTCCCCGACCTCCGGATCATTCTTGTTAGCTAGTAAATCTTTGGGATAACACTTGGTATCAAGAGCTAACCGGGGGTGTATTGTATTCGAGTGTGTTGTGTTTGTGATTTCATTTTTTTTGAGCTCATTGGTTCGGCGTTGTTCCTTGGCTTATAAGCTTTGCGTAGTGCTTATTTTGTGCGTGGCTAAGAAAAACGCGAGGTCGAAAAGATTGTGCTATTAGTGACTCAATCGATCGAGGATTTCAGTGTGGACCGAACGAGGGACTTTGTCACTTGGATCGAACAAATTTACTTTCCTCTTTGGATCGAACGAGTGGTTTTTCTGTTTTGATCGAACGAGTGGTTTTTTCTGTTTTGATCGAACGAGTGGCTTTTTTGTTTGATCGAACGAGTTTCATTTTTGTTTGATCGAACGAGTGGCATTTCTTGTGG
>BQNB010124505.1:0-19927 GCA_026074375.1 Tanacetum coccineum
ATATGTATATGTATATATATATATATGTATATGTATATATATATATATATAATATAGGGGGACTTTATTTTCAGCATCAAATTAAGTGCGAGAACTGCGAGAACTCTCAAAAACATACATGCACGCCTTTGATAATTGTATTTCTACACATATGTTCTAAATAGAACAAATATGTTTTAAAAAAACATATTTTTTTTAAGAATTTAATGAGAAAAATTGGAAATACTATTTTTTTCTTTGAACATGCACACCTTCAAAGAAAAAATTTGTATTTACAATTTCTCATCAAATTTGTTAGGAATTCACTTTACGTGATGACATTTACGGAATTTACACTGTTTACCATATCATCACACACAGGGACTAAAATATTCAATATAGGATTGTTATGTAATGTGTGGTGGTATAAATACCCCTCCAAGGCTTCCATGGAGGGGTTAAGGCTTTTGTATTCTTCACTTTTCCATATTATTTTACATCTTAAGTTTCTCCCTCTACTTTCTCTCTCTAAACATGGCTATCTCCATCTTTGAGCTACCAAGACCACCAGATCTTAGTTTATGTGTTTCTAAAATTGGTATCAAGAGCCATGGGGTGTTTGTGTAGGTTATGTGTGCGTTTCTTCTACTCGTTCTAGGCGTAGTTTGGTTCGAAATCTTTCAAAACGTTTTCACTTTTTGAGGGTTTTAAAATCATAAAGATCATAACTTTCTTACTTAGTTATCTTAATATAGACTAGAAGTACAAGAAAATCTTTCAAAAACCATAAAAAATATCATCTTTTTGAGTCTTTTTGGTTCAAAAGTGGGTTTTGTACCAAGAATCTTGATTTCAAATTTTTCGTGTCAAAACATTAAAGTTTGTGTTTTTAAGGTTCTAATAGTCTTAGATAGTTAAGTTGTACAAGAAAAATCGGGTAAAAACGTCAAAAAGTGAGTCTTTTGAAGATTTTTGATTTTTGAGTTTCGTAGTGTATTGGGCGATCTATACGTGCGTTTGTTCAGGCGATCTATACGCGTGTATAAGTTAGGCGATCTATACGCGTGTATAAGTAGGGCGATTTATACGTTCGTTTATACAGGCGATTTATACGTTTGTTTATACGGGCGATCTATACGTTACTTTACTACAGGCGATTTATACATCCTCAATTTACACAGGCGATTTATACCACTGTAATTACAAAGGCGATTTATACCATTGTTTTTACAAGGGCGATTTATACCATTGTTTTTACAAGGGCGATTTATAAAGTGTATTTTTCAAGGGGCGATTTATACGTATTTTGCTTGGGTGGTTTATACGCATGACTAGTGAGAACTATACACGTTTGTTAAGTGAATTATAAGGTTGTTCTTTGATTTGTAAAATCCCGTGAAGATTCATTTTTCTCGGTTTTATCAAGAATTGTAAAATCCCGTGTATTCCATAAGACTCAAACTTCATTAATCAAAACTCACTTTAACACAACAACCTCCAATCACTGTTCGATCATTTTAATCTTATCACATTGAAATGGATCCAATGATTTCACTTGGACAAAAGAATACTCTTTCTGAGTACATGATACTCTCCGTTGCTGACAATCGTCTACCGATTTTGGACAAAGACCTGTACAATTCTTAGAAAAGTCGAATGGAATTATACATGCAAAATACAGAACACGGAAGAATGATACTTGAATCAGTTGAACATGGTCCTCTTATTTGGCCTACAGTTGAAGAGAACGGTGTGATCAGAATAAAGAAATATGCTGAATTATCTGCTGCTAAGAAAATTCAAGTTGATTATGATATGAAGGCTACCAACATCATTCTTCAAGGTCTTACTGCTGATATCTATTCACTTGTGAATCATCACAGAGTTGCCAAAGATTTATGGGATAGAGTTCAATTACTAATGCAAGGTACATCTTTGACAAAGCAGGAAAGAGAATGTAAATTGTATGATGCATTTGATAAGTTTACTCACATCAAGGGGGAATCACTTCATACATATTACTTGCGATTTACTCAGCTGATTAATGATATGAACATCTACAAGATGAACATGGAGCAATTTCAAGTTAATACCAAGTTCTTAAACAGTCTTCCACCTGAATGGAGTAAGTTTGTGAATGATGTGAAGCTAGTTAAAGATTTACATACCTCCAACTTTGATAAGAACAAGAATCGTTGAAGCTCAGGTTGTTTAGACCTTCTATCTAGGATTGACAATAACAATGAACAATATGTACAGTGGAATTTAAACAAAGACAATTGTTATTGAACAAAGTTTTCTTTATTGAACGTTTCCTTATTACATCAACTATAATTTAGGGCTACTGGTAAAGAGAACTCAAATCCGTTGATAGCTGATAGTTTGCTAAAAACTATAAGGTTATCAATGCACCTTGTTACTACAATGAAGCATTGACTAGTCCATAGCAAACGGCTCATGGTAGAGACTTAACAAATCCGTTGATGGCTGGTAGTTTGCCAAAAACTACAAAGCCAACTTAGTTGGATGTTGCTGTGTAGCTGTGATGAAGAGAAGACAAAGACTAAAAGACAAAGTATGATCTGGTTTTTCAAAGAACATCAAACAGATCATCATTCAAGAGAAGCTAAGGACTTAAAGACATGCTTGAATACAATTCTCAAAAGCCCAAAATGAAGACAACCAAAGAAACTTGAAGTTCACAAGTGAAGTTCAAGTTTAGGGGAAGGTTGTTAGGAATTTTGTATAATAGACTTAATTCTGTTAGTGTATTGTAGTTAGTTATGCTAGTTACTTAGTTAGTACTGGTAGAAGAATTATCATAGTTAGTACTGGTAGTATTAAATAGTTAATACTGCTTATGTAATAGTTAAGTCTGCTTACGTAGAAATTAGTTAGAGTTAAAGATATGCATGAGATATCTTAGGAAAGGATATGCATTATCTTTATACGCGTTTTGTAAAGCCCATTAGGGTTTTCTTAGTCTATAAAAGGAACCCTAGGCATAGTTAGTAGATAGAGTTCTACACAAGATCATAGAGATCATTGAATAGTAATATAGTTTGTATATGTACCCTAGGCAGATTCTAGTTTATATAAAAGTTATTTTGTAGTATTCATTATTGTTCTTTTAGCCTGTAATGATTAGTTTGCATATATCAATAGTGTTCACTCATTGTTGCATCTTTGTTATCGTTTAGATGATCTATGGCACAAACCCTTTTTACAAGCTGATGGTTTACATCTATTCAGTAAATCAATCCAACAAGATTTTTCATGAAAAAATTGGTTTCATAAAAGATTAATTTTACTATTAATGTGTCTTGCTATTGTTCAACACAGCCACAAAGTTCATTTACTAAAGTTACAAAGTCTTGCGTAACTTCAAAATTAATTTTTGAAAAAGTTTTGCTACAGCAAGAGAACTACGGCGTAGTCCCACAACATGAGCTACGCCGTAGTTAAGTGAAACAGGCAAAAAAATAAATAACTGAATCCCAACTATGACATTGCCGGGTTACACATCTACGTCGTAGTTACAACCTGCAACATAAGATTTCACTTAACGGTGAGTGATAGCAGAATTTTTCAAAACCTCTAGAAGTTTTACAATCCTCTTATGCAGTGTACCTAATCGTTGTAGTGTAGTATATGTAAGACTCGGGTGATTGATCGTTCTCTAGGGGAATAGTTTGGGTAGGCTCGAATAGTATTTTTACTAAGGTCTAAAGATGAGGGAAGATTATTTTTGTATTTTTATATTTTTTAGAAAGCAAGTAAAAATCTCAGGTTTGAAGAGGGGGTTGATTAAACTACTAATTAAACTACTTCTAATTCTATTCTAATTATGCAGAAAAGTAAAGTGATGGAAAAAATCATATGGTTAAGAAAATGTGTTCACCTAATCATATAATCCCTAGTCGTTCTCTCTAGTTTTATTGCCCGTCACCCTCGTTAGTGTAATGTGTAAGTATTTCCCTAATTCAGTAGCGGGTTAGTCAAGTCCGCTATCTACGTGACAACCTAGACGGTGGTTACCTCTAACACCGCTCACATCTATTAGTAAATTCACGCGCAATAAATACTTAATTCGGAATCCACCTTAAGGTGATCTAGATATGAAGATCTAATTACAGGTATCCTCTAACCTAACCGCGTTTCCCTAGACATCCATGCTATGATATGAAGATCAAATAGCTAGTTTTCTAAAGCCTAAGGCGCAGACCACTAATAAGAAACAATAATAAAATAGATAATAAACTAGGTTTCATGCAATCATAATCAAACACAATTTGAATTTAGCCAAGCATGCTAATTAAAAGCAAAGAACAATTAATCAAACAACACATAGACATATTGAATGATTAAAAGGGACAAAGAACTTTACTTTAATTGAACATGGATTTACAATGAGTATCTAAGGGTTTAAAAACCATAAAAAAAACAACCACAAAGTCTGCTATAAACTTGTCCCACGAAATCTCCACTTTTTCCACATAAAATAAGAAAAATAAGGGTTTTATATATAGACTTTAGGGTCAAACGGCATCACAAGGGTTTCCTGACGCCGTCGGCCCGCCAAATCTTCTATGGTCTTCTTCATGTCGACTACCTTAACGTCGTTACAAATCGTAGTGACGTCGACGCTAATGCGGTCTTCGTATGACTTCAACAAGAAGTTCTACAACTCCCTAGGTAGAGTACCTAACCGTTGTAGTAGTAGTATAGGCAAGACTCATGGGTTGTTATCGTTCTCTAGGGGAATAGGTTGGGAAGGCTTGATCACGGTCTAACAGAATTCTAGGGGTTGAGAGAAGATTGTTTTTGTATTTTTATATTTATAGGAAAGAAGGTAAATCTATGATTTGAGAGGTTGGTTTGATAAACTATTAACTAAATTAATTAATAAACTAATCTACGGGTGATAACTTTATGATAATTAAATGTATTTACTTAATCATGCATTACTTATCAGATTGTTTCTCCTAATCATGTTGTCTTGTCACACTTGTGATGTAATGTGTAAGTATTTCCTAAGTTATGAACGAATTATATGAATCCGTCGTCTATGTAATATTCTGTTAAGGCAAAGCACAAGTAAGGTAGTATAAAGACTATTACAAGGCCCCTAAGAGTATATTAAATGTGTGTGAAATACCTTAAGAGGGATCAACCATATAAGGGGCAAGGTAGTATGAAGACTATTACCTAATTGTGTCATTTCTACGCACTCGCGTTTCCCTATATGTGTCAACAACGATACAGACAAAAGCTGGTTTTCTAAGGCCTAACGCGCACATTCATCAACAAGAAGCAACAGTAAAAGGATCTACAATCCGACTTTCATGCAATCATAAGAAAATACAAAGGAGGGTTTAGCCTCGCATGTTATAAAGGAAGCAAGAAGATAAATCAATCACACAACACATAGACATATTGAATGATAAATGATAAATAATCTTACTTGAATTAAAACATGGATCCAAGGTAGTAAAATAGGGTTTTGAGGCCCTAAATACGACCTATGAAGCTACTACAAGGACTAGGGTTTATCTCCCTAAGTTATACAAAGTTATCCCTAAAAGTTACACACTAAAACCCTAAAATCGGTTTTGTATATATAGACATATCGACGCGACGGCGTTGCTTGATGCTCCTGACGCCATCGCTACGTATATGGCTTTAAATCCACTTTAAGTCGGCTATGTTGTGACACCGTCACCAATATCCAGACACCGTCACCAGATAGATTACGACGGCGTCGCTTTATTCCTGTGACGCCGTCTCCATGCTCTGAGAACAATATTCTTGGTGAATCTTGGTGTAAGTCCGTAATCTCGTCTGTTTCTTCTCCAAATGAGCCCAAGTCACGTGTATTTCCTCTAAATGCCATCCAAGTGCTAAAAAACTAAAAACAAACGATTAAGCACATAATCTGGGCATACTTGCATGATTTAAGGGGTTAAATGACCTCGAAATAGTGTATAAAATAACACCTCATCAAATACCCTACACTTGGGATTTGCTTGTCCTCAAGCAAATGGGCTATTCTACCTAGACAATAGCAATAAAAGGGTCATTTAACCTACTCTTCAAAGTATTTTATAACACAACCTTCTAGACCTCGTAATTAAAAGCACGGAAAGTATATACTAGCATCTCAAATAAGTGTTTGAGGATTCTCTCTTTCTCTCGGGTGTATAATAAATTATAACATAATGGGGAACCAGAAAATCAACACTCATTACCTGTCATAGCATATAAACTACCATAGGCTTGGTAAAGGATCAAACCTCTACCATTAGGCGCAAGCATTATTCATTACTATCTAAGAGGTATTTTAAAGGGTTGTGGGGTGTAGGTGTAAGATAACATATAATAAAAACGGAAATAGATGGGATACATTTTGGTGGCTTTAGGTGAATTTGGAGTGGAAAGTTTAGCTAATTATTTATACGAATACACGCTGGTTTGGTTGCTAAGCCAAGACTCGGACGAAGATATACAAACTCTACACAACTCTACATCAATCGCTTTCTTTTTCTTTTCTTGACTCTAATATAAACATAAACATAAGCAAATGGCAGGCCATACATTTTTTTTACTTTTTTTATATACAATTTTTTTTTGTACACTTTTGCCCTGCCATTGCTTAAACATATAATACATCATGGGGGTTTATAGGCACACCCCTACACTTGAACTTTTACATACATCATTATTTACATTCTAACCAATGACTCGATTTGAGGTGGATCAAAATAACATGGAGATCATCTAACAAACATATGGGGGTATTGATTTAACTTTTCTTCCCCATTCTTCCGCGAAATAAATACTACCATGAATCCCAATCGTCCCAGAACTGTATTTACAAGGATAAAGACTTAGCAACCGTGTACTCAAATAATTAACTTAGGTTAACATAATAATGTACTAAAAGCGAGTACATACAAGGTAGGCTAAGGCGATTTGGGTGTAACGATTGGTTTAAGGACTGACAATGTTCTTCATTAATAATCTGGAATCCACCAGAAAATTACAAGAACCGTAAAAAAGGATAGGCTCGGAGGGTTGTACTAGGGGTATCCTGCACTAAAGATGAGTGCATGGCAAGGGTGTGGGATAGTTATATGATCGATGTGACCATAATAACAATTACAGGTTTAAAACATGGGTTAATCCTAGTGCCTCTTTAACACCCCCAAATTTACACGCAGCGAAACCAACAATTTGGGTGTTAAGTCATAGCACAATCACATAAGAATATAAAAAATGACTCAAAAGAGGCGTTTTAAAATATTAACATTGTTCCATTCATAAAGATTAGAGTATTACATTTTGTCCCACAAGATTGTTACCACAAAACATCACAACATAAGTTTTAAAAGACATTAACATAAAGTTTTTGAAGAATGGTATAAGACAAGTTTATGAAAACTTTTATGCAATACTCCTCGTCCATGCCAAGTCATCATCCTTGATTACCTGAGATAAAACATGCTAAAAGGTCAACGAAAACGTTGAGTGAATTCATAGAGTTTATATGAATAAAGATTAGAACACAAGTTTAATAATAATCATCGTATAACTTGTCGTGCACACAAGCTATTAGGAAATATTGCATTGAGCTCGTGACACCGATCCCATCGACTAATAAAGATCATTTAAGATATATTCAATAATATTGCCCCTAGGTTAGGTATCTTTGCCTCATACCTACTAACATCTCGATACAATATGTCCGAACATTGGGTGTTCCCGCAATGGATGCATCCCCAAACACCGAACCGGGTTGTCAAGCCCATATATCTATTAATTATAACAGCGGCTACCCATCATAGGTAGTTGACGGTTTATGAAATTGGGGTCTTTAGGCAAATGATACTCATGCACTCAAGATATATATTCGGGTCCAACATACCGAAAACAACTTGTGTTCCATTTTGTAAAACTAGCATGTATCTCTCTCGCGGGGTTTAGGAAAACATTTAAAATATATAAAGACGAGGCTATAAACTCACCGTATGTAAAAGTACCGAACAAGAAATCAACGAAGAAAGATAGATGCCGAAACTCAACTACGACCTAAAATATTAACGGTCCACGTATTAGGGATTATATTTACTAAGAAATGCATAAATTGCAACAATATATATATATTAATACATATGCCGACATGTAAGAAATCTTATGTTGAAGAATCCATGAATGAAATGCCACTAATAATCTTTCAACTTACACTTTCTGAATTTTACCGATTTTACTAGTTACTTGACAACGCCTAAAGAAATACCAAATGACCACAACGGTTGCCCATCTTCCATTCCTAGAATCCTATATGTATTGACAAGCTACTGAATTTTTCCCAAAAATTCCTAGTATGCCTAACTATTTTTCAAAAATACTACAAAGCAACATGTCCGAAACAGGGTCTGCTGGAACCTTGCCAAAGTTTGACATGAGCAGACCCTTTTAAACTATACAGAAAATTCTAGAAAAATTCTAGTAATTCATACACATCATGCACTTGTTCCAGCTAAAATTTCATAGAAAAATATTATGTTTTGCTATGTCAGCTCATCACATCTTCACAATCTAAATTCTGGTCCTAAAACGCAGTTTCGACAACTTTTCTTGTAAAAATCATTTGACTAACTTTTACTTACTGAGAATCCGCGAGGCTACTTTTTTAGAAAGTAGACTCGTTAAACTTAGTCTTAGGATCAAGAAACTCTAGAAAAGCTTTTCGAGTGATTGAGTTACGACGCACGCAAGCTGACCCCAAATTCTGCACAAAATCGCCTAAAGCAGAATTTGACACAACTCGATTCTAAACTTCCGACGGATGTGAAGAATTCATTTTTAAGAGTTATAAGACGCGCCTTTACCGAAACGGAGCTATGAACGACCCCTATCATATTACTAATACTAACATCAGTTTTGAAAACTTTAACTTTGCCGAATTAGTCGCCTAATTATTTTATTTCATTTTAGCTCATCTCGCCTAATATGTAATTCTTAGTAAAAAATACCCATTCTGCCGTTATCAATATTAGGACTTTTAGACACGAACAAGGTAAACGGCTAACTTATTAGTTGAAAAAAAATCGGTTTTACTTTTTATATTTCAGCCAAAACATTATCCATAGCTCAAATTGACTATTAGAAGAAATTTTGCCGAATTTGACTTTTATATATATATTTTCTAAATCTGACCCGTCCGAAACGACCTGTTAGAACACATTTTCAGGACTCGGACTCTAAAGCATTTTGATGTAAAACGACGTTTCAGACAACTTTTTAGTTTTAGCCGAAACCCGAATCTCGACAGAAAATGACCAAAATACCCTTTTTCGTTTCTGCAGTAAATTAGAAAATTCAGCATGTGCTGATTTTATTTTTAACATTTTCCCAAACTTCAAATGGCCGCTAAACGTTCGTTTTTAAGAGTTAGAAGCCCCGTTTTATATCAAAACGTTCGTTTTTAAAACCTCTATCATATTCTCTAGCTAAATTCCAAATTTAATAAATTTCAACTCGCCTAACGCGACCCTAAACTTTCTGCCCTAATTTGGATATCTTTCAACCCCTTCAAAACTCCAATTATCGCATCACAAACAACTCCAATACTCTTAAAATAGCCTAACACTACCACTAATCATCCCATATCAATTACACACTCTAAAACACAACATGCAACTAAATCCATGGATTCTTGAACATAAAATCGACACATGCAAGTATATATATATTCAAATCAACATAAAAATTAAATAGGACACTCACAAAGTGCAATAAAATTGCAAGATGATCAAAACAAACCACTCTTGTGGTTTGTTGTGTTTGGCCGATCCACACAAAGTCCCAAAACACAACCCGAAACCGATTTTCGCTTTACCAAATCTTGTTTCAACACTTATTATTAAACCTTTATTTCTCCAATTACCTTTAATTAGATCAAAACCCTTGAAATCAAAAATCAAGAAAATCAAAAACTTGTTGAAAATCATGCATGGGGGTTTATTAGTGTTAGGGAATAGTTATGGTTTGATTTATGGTTGATTTAAGATCAAATGGGAGAGATTTGGGAGAAAGATTTTTGTTTATTGATGGTGTTGGGGTACTGCTCGTCGAACAGGGAGGGGGAAAAGAAGCCAGGGATTTTCTTTGATAAGTTTTACTATGTGTTTTATAAAAGGGGTCAAAGGTTTATATAGGGTCAAACTTTGTATAAGGGAGTGTTTGTTTTAGGATTTAGTAGGAGCTAATAAAAAGTAAGGGGTGTTTGGCTATTTATAAGGAAAAGTTTATTATTAGTTACAATAGATAAAAATATATTTATGGAATGTTTGGTTTTATTATTATTATTATTATTATTATTATTAGTATTTATTTATTATATAGTGATAATATATATATATATAAATATATGAGATATATATAGATATTATTACTATATTATATTTTTACTTAAACATCTATTACACAATTTTGATTTAAAACACTTAGTTAAGATATTAAAAAGTATTAAAGTACTATTTTTGACACAGTTTCGGCTAAAACGCGGGAAAAGTCGTAAAATACAAAAATAACATAATTAAGCTTCCGAAGCTAAAATATAGAACTGTTGATTTCTCGATCGTTAAAACGAATAGATATTAAAAGCACAACTCGTGAATAATTAAGACGACGATTTTTAATATATAAAAATCGACTAAACATAATAAAACACATTCTATAGAATTTAGAAAATAAAAATAAAGCTCGTGATAAATAGTGACCTTAAATCCGAAATGTTACATCCTCCTCCCCTTAAAGGAGCGTCGTCCCGGTGCTCGATTCTCCTTGCTCGCCATCGGTTTACTTGCGAAAAGATGAGGATACGGCCTTGATTTAGTTGTTTGACCAGATGGTCCATGATCTTTACAGGATCCTCGATAATTTATAGCTTGATGACTAGACGAAATGCATCTAGTGGAAAGACAAGGTTTAATGAGGTAAATGTCTCCTCAGATTCAAGACGCGAAAGATGATATGGATTCTACTGGGTTCCCGAGGTAGTTCAAGTTGAATAGCCTGCTAACGTGTTTGAAGGGTTCAATAAAACAATTTAGTAAGATAACAACCGAATATGGAATAAATAATAGTTAATGCATGAAATGTTCTCTTTTGGGGAATATAAATAGAAAGTTGATTTTGATAAATAAAAAATTGGCGACTACTCCCAGCATAGCATGGTCCTTCCTGTATTATACATAGGTGATCAGGCTATGTATAATTGAGGACTAACGATGCAATGCTCGCTTTTTGTCATACTGGTGTTATGTATATAATGGTATTAAATGGTTTTATAATGTAATAAAATAGTTCATAAGGTAAATGTAAAATAGCTCATATGATGACAACATAATAGTTTATAAAACGATAGTAAAGTGGTTTATAGTATAATAGCAAAATGGTTTATCGAATAATTCTGAAAATGTTTATAAGGTCTTAGTCAAACAATTTGTGAAGTAATCTAATCAATTCATAAAATGAAAACGAAATAGTATATAAGTTGACAATAATTTAGTTTATAGAAAATCAGTAAAATAGTTTATGGGCTAACAGTAAAATGGTTTATAAGATGACATCAGGGTTGTTTATAAAGCGATAGATCTTAGCAAGTATAAAGAATATTTGAACAAACGTAGAAGTATTCAGAGAAAATGAACATAGAGAGCCATTTGTTCCAACAGATCGCGAATCAGAATGCTATAGAGAGTCATTTGTAGAATTTATCGTTGCAAACGAAAGAACGAATTGATCATAATAACAATAGATAGAAGTAAGCATCAAAGGTATCAAAACATAGCAACGCTCAAAAGAAATTAGTGTAAGGAGTTAATCGATCGACAAAGTGAATGTAGAGAGTCGTTTGATATCGGTTAAACTTAGGAGTTGACTTTTTGGTGGTATGATTCTTCAAATTCACACAAAGTAACGAGGAAAAGAATGAGGTGCTAACGAACCAGAAACTAAGAAACAACAACAAAGATAAATCCTTCATTCATCTGATAACAACTCACACAAAGGAGAAGAATACGATTAAAAGGAATCGATTGTAGTTTATTAACTATAAAAGAAGTACCCATAGAATCCACACGTGCGTCCTAAATTTATTTATTAAGATGCTCTCATTAATAGTATTACACTCGTAATTAATTTATGCCACTTTTTCGAAAAGTTTCTCTTTTTAGAAAGTTACTATTTTAGGAAAGTTTCTATTTTTAGAAAGTTACAATTTTTAGAAAGTCCAGATATTCGGAGACATTAATATCGTTAAATGAACATTATGTTTCCCGTCAATACCGACCCATTCATTATTTATATACTATTTTTATTTCCCACATTATGACTTTATATATATAAAGTTTCCGATAATAGACTTCCTATTTTTAAATGTGACCGGAAGTACTCAATAATTTATTAGTCATCTAATAATATTCGTTAACGTTTTGCAAGCTCAAACAGACACTAAAACGCTCAAAACCCCACCTTTTAACAAAATTCAGCAACTACTCAAATTTTTCGAAAATGATAAATCGCTAACTTTCACCCCAATGTTTTTCTATCGTCTAGCATTTTTAGATCAAAACTCGCGACTTTTTGTAGAAAACGTCAAAATAAACAACTTTTATGTTTTAACGAAAGGCCGGTTCGGACCAAGTTAAAAAATGCATCAGCTCATTTTTTGAAAATAGTTGCTGAAATATATTTACAAAAACGCATATCTGTATTTAGACCAAAATCCCTACTTTTATGCACTTTCAGACCTAGTTTCAAGTAGTAGATTAAAAACGTCGTTCCGGACAACTTTCTTGTTTCGGCCGAAGGCCGAAACGGACTAGAAAATGACTAAAATACTCTTTTATTTTTCTGCGCAGATTTATTATTAAGAACAAGTGCTGAATTTTTACAAAACATTTATGCAAACTTCGTTCGGCCATAAAATCTTTGTTTTTAAGAGTTACGGGACGGTCCACCTACCGAAACGTTCATAAGGACGAGACCTATTATATTTCTAAACCCAAAATCAGTTTTTGCATTTTTACGATAGTCAAAACGCGCTGCGTAATTTTCTGCATTAATTGGTCTATTCCAAAACTCTACCAAACGCTACTTTCACTTCACCAAAGCTTCACAATGCGCCTAAACTAACCTACCTCCGTCATCTAATCACTTTCAATTATCCACATTCATCCAACACCATCCTACCGCACTATCATGTGGATTCCACGACAAGCAAATTAATAAAAATATACGCATAAAAATAATATAGAGAAGGGTTTTTAAGATGCTCACACGAACGACTATGAGCGAGAATAAAATCAAAAAGCGGATTCTTCTTATTTCCCTTTTTGAAAATTTAATAGAAAAATATGGATTTATTCTTGTTTTCCCAACGGTATATCAGATTTGACTAGTTTTAGTAAAACGGTGATATCTCACTCATCCGGTGGAGATACGGCCCTATACAAAGAACCACATACACTTAAGACATATACCTACATTCCTATTAACTTTTCCAGGTGCCTTATGACCAACAATAATTCATAATTTACCCCGCAACCTGCTGGTTACAATTGCCCTAAAAACCCATTCAAAATCCAACCAAACACCATTTTAATTCCTCTAAACCCCTATACAAAGGCATGCTTAATTATTTAACACACTTTTAAACACAAAAACTGTTGAATTTACAAAATCAAAGATTTAAGACTCACTTGGCAGGGATTGATACAAGAGAATCAAAACATGAACACATAAATTTTACTTGAAAGTTCCAAAAGTGGACGTTCCCCGACGACACATTACGCTGGAATAAATGAATAATCATTTTCCAAAAGAATCAAGGGTTATGAGGTGACATGTTAAAGTCATAATCGAATTAGTCGGCATGTCTTCATGGAACAGATTACGGAATGACGTAAGCATTTCAAGAGTATGAGGTGAGTGTTCAAACTCAAACTTGAATAGCGGGCTAACCCATGGAATTGGCAAACTTTGTCGAACTTCGATATCATCCAAAAGGGAATTATCTAAAATTACAAGAAGTTTTAGAGACAGTTGCATCACTAGCAATTACTTGAGAAAGTATTAGGGATCATTGTATTAGTCACATCTTGAAAACAAACGAGACCATTGTGTCATTCACAAAGTCTTAAAAAAGCTTTAATATTCATATAGACAGCCTTTTATATAAAAATTTAGAGGCAGTCTACAAGGTAGACATAAGTGATAAAAAATAGTTGACACTTATATAAATTACTTTTATATAAGTAGATGGTGGTACTCACGAAGATAATCGTAAGAGATCGAGAAGAAGGTAACTCATATATGTAGGTATCCTTATATAATACCAGTATTGATGCTCGAAGGAGTAAATGAGAAATCAGGAAGTATGCGATAAGCAGAGTGGTCAATATTTATATAACTGACATATATAACGTAAATAGGTAGCGGTAATCCCAAAGATAAGCCTAAAATATGGAAAAGAAAATCAAGTATTATAAAATTAGTATCCATATAATACTATTAGAGATGCTAAAGGAAGTATATAAGGGATCAGGAGGTCGAGGATTTGCCATGATAATTTGCAATCACGCAGAAATAAATATATATAAGGTCACTACATAGATAAAATTTATGCAATATACGAATAAATGCAAATGCATTAAAATAAATATGATGATTTAACAAAGATTTATTTAAACATGTAAATAAATGCAAAAACTTTAATATAAAGCTTAACAATCGATATATATCTCGATATGTATTATAGTATTTATCTTATAAATACTTAACAATAATGCACCCGAAGCGTGCATAATTACTAATATAGGAATCACAAGTATGACTTGAATGAGAAACACGAGGAGCCTTAGCGCGCAAAAAATAGGGAAAGAAAGTTATAGTTTAGGTTTTTGAAAAATGACCTAGTTCTCTATAACTTATAGCTCTTGATACCAATCTTTAGCACCCCTAAATTTACACGCAGCGGAACTAACAATTTGGGTGTTAAGTCATAGCACAATCATATAAGAATATAAAGAACGACTCGAAAAGAGACGTTATAAAACATTAGTTTCATTTTTGAAATCAGAGTACATAGTTGTCCACAAGATCGTCACCATAAAATAACATAAGTTTTAAAAGACATAACATGAAATTTTTTGGAGAATGGAACAAGACAAGTTTATGAAAACTTTTGCGCAATACTCCTCGTCCATGTCAAGTCACCGTCCTTAATTACCTGAGATAAAACGTGCTAAAAAGTCAACGAAAACGTTAAGTGAATTCATAAAGTTTATATGAATAAAAGTTAGAACACATGCATAGATAATAATCATCGTATAACTTGTCGTGCACACAAGCTATTAGGAAATATTGCATTGAGCTCGTGACACCGATCCCATCGACTAATAAAGATCATTTAAGATATATTCAATAATATTGCCCCCAGGTTAGGTATCTTTGCCTCATACCTACTAACATCTCGATACAATATGTCCGAACATTAGGAGTTCCCGCAATGGATGCATCCCCAAACACCAAACCGGGTTGTCAAGCCCATAGATCTATTAATTGTAACAGTGGCTACCCATCATAGGTAGTTGACGGTTCACGAAATTAGAGTCTTTTGGCAAATGCTACTCATGCAATCAAGATATATATTCGGGTCCAGCATACCGAAAACAACTTGTGTTTAATTTGTAAAACTAGCATGTATCTCCCTCGCGGGGTTTATAAAAAGATTTAAAATTTATAAAGGCGAGGCTATAAACTAACCGTAAGGATAAGTGTCGAACTAGAAATCAACGAAGAAAGATAGATGCCGAAAACTCAACCGCGACCTAAAATATAATTGGTCCGTGTATTAGGAATTATACTTATTAAGAAATGCATAATTTGAAACAATATATGATAATACATATGCTAGCATATAAGAAAATCTTATGTCGAAGAATCCATGAATGAATACCACTAATAGTCTCACAACTTACATTTTCTGAAATTTTATCCGTTTTACTAGTTACTTGACGACGTCTAAAGAAATACCAAATAGCCACCACGGTCGCCCATCTTTCATTCCTAGACTCTTATATGTATTGACAAGTTACTACATTTTTCCTAAAATTTCCTAGTGTGTCTAACCATTTTTAAAAAAATTCCCCAACGTAATGTGACCGAAACAGGGGCTGCTGAAACCTTGCCAAAGTTTGGCATGAGCAGACCCCTTTAAACCTTACAGAAAAATCTAGAAAAATTCAAGAAAATCATACACATTATGAAGATGCTACTATGTAAAGTTCGTCGAAAAATATTAAGTTTTGATCCGCTTGCTCACTACATCTTTAGAACCTAAATTCTGATTTAGAAACGCAGTTTCGACAACCATTTTTGTAAAGACCTTTTGACCCACTTTTAAGTACTAAAAATCCGAGAGGATTTTTTCGTTGGAAAGTAGATTCGATGAAATTAGTCTAAACCTCTGGAAAACCTAGGAAAGCTTTTAAAATGACCAAGTTATGGTACTCGCAAAACGACTCAATATTCTGCATAAAACGCCTAGTGTAAAATTTAAGCAATTGCGCAATTTCAACTTCTATGTGCTTGTTTTTAAGAGATATCTAGAATACGCAGCAGACTAGCGCGGCCACAAAGTTCACGGACATACCCTATCATAACCTAAATCAAATCAGATGGACACATCAAGAATTTTTCCCGACATGAGCCTAAATTTTTGATCTAAATAATGGGTTCTATAACACCTTCAATATCGCCAGTATTTCGCTGCATCAAACAATTACCAATATGCTCAAACTAAACCTATTAATCATGCGAATTCATCTTATAACTTATTCATAATCACCTCATATTGCTACTTGCATTACCATAATAACGTCTCGGATCGATATTGATAGTTATTAGACTAGATATATTGTGTGGGGGTGTGTGTGTGTGTTAAATTTTGAAAGTTTTGTTAATGACACATAGATTGGTGGTCCTCCCCCCCCCCCCCACAAAAATTAGGGTTGGGTTTTGTTGGTAGAGTGCCCGTACATCGCGGGTGGGCCTAATTCCTGCTGTCGATTGACATACGGCGTCATACAGGGGTTTGGATTGTTGTTGGGTTTAGGTGTTGATGAGGGGACGAGGGGTTTTGAGGTTGGGTGTTGGTACAATTAAAGGTGTCCTATGTTCCCGGTTGTTAGGGTGGTTCAGGTTCTAACCCCCCCCCCCCCGCTACGGTTCTACAGTCTCCGATCAAAGAAAAAGAGTAATAATGAACTTACAAGCTCAATAAAATAGCAAGATGATCAAAACAAAACCACCCTTGTGGTTTTCTTGATTTGGCCGAACACCACGCACACAAGCAATGATTCCAAACCTTGATTTTTGTAACACAAAACTTGTTTAAAACTCTTAACAATAAGCCCTTGATGTATCAATTATACCCAATTTGATCAAAACCCTAAAATCAAGAATCTAATAAAAATCAAGAATTTAAGTAACTTGATGCATGCTTGATTTTATTTGAAAAGGATGATGGGGGTTTAGTTTAGGGATGATTTGGAAGTGATTGGAAGTGTTTCCTTGAATTTTTAGCAATGGTGATGGTGGTTTGGTGTTGTTGGCCGACGAACAAAAGAAGATGAAGGAGAATCAGGCGTGTGTTTTTTTACTGTTGTGATACCATGCGTACTATGGGGTTTATAAAAGGTGGATATTTTATAAATGGAATCTAAATCAAGTATCTTGGTTATATCGAATGTTAATAAAATTGAGGAATGTGAAGTTTGGTATATGTATAACCGAATATATGGGGAGGGGGTATTTGGGCTTAATTTTTTTTGTTAAACTAGTACCCTATTAGACCTTGTGTAATTTGTACCATTTTTAAGCCCAATGATTTATAAAACCCAATTTGACTCGGTTTTGGCCAAAACACGAATAAAAGTCGAAAAAGTACTAAAATAAAATAATTAAGCTTTCGAAGCTAAAATATGAAATTATTGATTTCTCAAACGCTAAACCGATAAATATTAAAAGCATGACTCGCGAATAATTAAAATGATGATTTTTAATAAAAACCGACTAAAAATTATATAAGTAAATTCTATAAAATATAAAAATTAATTATAAGCTCGGGATAAATAGTGACCTAAAATTCAAAATGTTACACGTGCTATGTTAGCGGAGCAATCCATTCCACAAAAGTGTTGGTGTCATGCAATAGATACGAAAACTTACATATTTAATAGGGGTTATATTAGAAATTTCATTAATGAAACACCCTACGAAATCCTTAGAAATAGGAAGCCGTCATTAGAGTACTTTAGGGTCTTTGGTTGTAAAGTATTTATACTTAACACTAAAGTACATCTCACCAAGTTCGACTCAAAGTCGTACGAAGGTGTGTTTTTAGGATACCCTCAAACTAGTAAAGCATACATAGTGCTTAACAAGGAAACAATGAGAATTGAGAAATCTCTCAATGTTACCTTTGATGAAAGCTTGCCCGAGCCCAAGTCATCTTCTTTGATAGCAGATGATAGGATTGATGAACCTATAGTTCAAGATCTTAATGGGTCACCGTAATTACAAGTTAATGTTTCGGATGAAGGCTATCCTAAGAGTCTAAAAGAAGCTAGAGGTCACCCAATAGAACAACCAATTGGTGAATTAAATGAAAGGACACTTAGGACTAAGACTAAACAAGCTTAGGATTTTCGCATGACATTTCCTAAAGTCCAAATTGCACGAGTCTAGTTCAGGTTGTTCTTGGTTGACATACACCATAGGATATTGATTTTAGTGTGAGGGGACTAAAATTGTAAGAGTATAAGTTCTAGAGGTTGTTTGCTATATCCTTTTCGAAATAATTATGCTTGATGAAGTGTTATTTTATAATCAGGCTTTTTCAAGGACATTTAACCACCCTAAATCATTGCAATAGATGCTCAAAATAGGTACTTAAGCGTTCCTTTATTCCTTTTTAGGTATTTAGCATTTGGAAAGCATTTGGAGGAAATACACGTGACTTGGGCTCATTTGGAGAAGAAACGGACAAGACTACGGACCTACACCAACATTTCTCAAGATTATGTTCTCAACAGCTGGAGACGACGTCACAAGATACACGTGACGTCGTCACGATTCATCCCACGACGGTGTCACAACATCTCACGACAGCGTCAGCTCGTACGACCGAGCCCAAGATCTAAAATATTCTACTTCACGATTAAAATGCGACACCGTCGCAGCGATTTTTCTATATATACAAACCCGAAATAAGGGTGTTAAGTGTGTAACTTTAGAGTAAAAAAAGGAGACGAATGCTAGTTCATTTGGCAGCTTATTAGGACGATTTTAAGGCTTCAAAACCCTATTGTAACTCCTTTAATTCATGTTTTAATAAAGTAAGATTATCTTAATCATTCAATATGTCTTGTTGTTTGATTATTTATTGTTCTTGCTTTATCTTTAACATACTTGGCTAAACTCTATATTGTGTTCATTTATGATTGTATGAAACCTAGAATGTAGATCTTAGTGGTGTTGCTTCTTGTGATGAATATGCATGTTAGGCTTCAGAAAACCAGCTTTTGTCTGTATCGATGTTGATATGTCTAGGGAAACATGATTGTGTAGAAAAGATACCATCGGGTAACAGTCTTTATACTACCTTGCCCCTTATATGGTTGATCTAATTTTAATATATTTCAAATGCATTTAATATACTCTTGGGGGCCTTGTAAAAGTCTTCATACTACCTTACTTGTGCGTTGCCTCAACGGAATATTAAGTAGACGGTAGGTTCGTATAATCTGTTCATGACTTAGGAAATAATTACATAGATCATCACAAGTGTGACAAAGTAACAACACTAGGAGAAGCA
>BQNB010124507.1:0-19927 GCA_026074375.1 Tanacetum coccineum
TAATTTTTCACGTTTGTTCAAATCTACATTAAGTCGTTGTTTAAAAATGGCGACACGTTCTTTGTATCTCTCAAGCTTAGCTATGAAGGGTTAAATTACGATTTTATTTATCTGATCTTCTTGAACTTCTGCTATTCCAGGGTCTGCTATGAATGCAAGTTGCTCTGCATCCAATATCTGACTAGCTTCTTTTGCTTCTACTAACATCAACTTCTCTTTAAACCATGCAGAATTTCTTGGCCTCTTTGGCTGAGTGCACTGTTTCACCATGTGCCCTTCCCCTTGATAGTTGTAACACTTCACAACCCTTAGTTGACCAGTTGCATAATTTCCCCTTGAGGTTGTAGCAATTCCTCTGTTTCTAGTGCCAGCAAAACTTTGAGTTTGTCTTCCTTGTACTTGTTGAACTGTAACTCTACCATCTTGAATGGTTGCTTGATTTCTAAGGTTGGAAGACGTATCAAATCACTTAACAAATGAACATAAGAAAAGCTAGAGAGAGAAAAGAGGGTTGTAACACTTTAGAGAGAGAAAGAAGAAAATGTATTATGAGAGAAATAAAACAACTAACCCTCTCCATGAAATGGAAAGGGACATTTATACCCTTACATTAGCCAGTCAACATAAGGGGTGTTCTTATGTTGACCCGGTTAGATTGGCTAGGTATTAAATATTATACTACAAGCTATCTAATGATATATTGGTAGTGACCAAGTCTTTTGTATTTCTAACACTATCTTTGTAAATCTTTATACCAAGAATATATGTTGCATCTCCCAAATCTTTCATAGCGAAACATTTCCCCAACCAGTCTTTTACACTTTGTAACATTGGGATATCGTTTCCTATGAGTAGTATATCATCCACATATAGTACCAGGAAGACTACAACACTCCCACTAACTTTAAAATATATAAAGGACTCATCTTCGCTTCTAGAAAATCTAAACTGTGTGACTTTCTCATGGAAGCAGATATTCCAGCTACGAGAAGCCTGTTTAAGTTCATAAATGGCCTTTTGAAGCTTGTACACTCTTTTAGGATACTTTGCATTTTCAAAACCTTCTGGTTGTGCCATAAACACAATCCTTTTTGTCTGAATTCCGTTAAAGAAGTGAGTCTTAACATCCATCTTCCTTATTTCATAATCATGAAAATGCAGCTATGGCTAACTTGATTCCTAATTGACTTATTTTAGGCTACCGGTGAGAAGGGTTTCATCTTAATCAATCCATGTGTTTGAGTTATAAACCATATTACTACCAACCTGCTTTTATAAGGGGAGTACTTTCCAATCCATGTATGTATTCTTCTTAAAGATACACTTACATCCCACCGATCTTAAGGACCGGGGTGTTGTAGTGTCAACAAATTCCAAACCTGGGTCTATCATACATAGACTGAATATCGCTTTTTTTATGCATTCCTTCCACTTAGCATCCTCAGGGCTTGCCATCGCTTCTTTGTAGTTAGCAGGCTCATCCAATTCATTTAGTGTACTATCACTAATTTTGTCCTCTTTAATATGGAAACCATAGTAGAACTGAGAAGGCTTGCTGACTCTACTACTTGTTTTGCGAATGGGTAAGGATATATCATCAGGCTCAACAGGTGTCACCACCTCTTGTTAAGTATCAGTGTTCACTATAGGTTCTTCATCGGCAGACTCTTAAATTTCTTCAAGGTTTATCTTTACTCCACTGTCCACTTTAGATATTCATTTCTATCTCAAGGAACAATCCTCTTCGACTACTAATACCATATTTCTCATGGGTTTGTATAACAAATATCCAAATGACTATTCTGGATAACTGACGAAAAGACCCTTTTCAGATTTGGCTTCTAGTTTGTCCTGAGCTTCCCTTCCACATCTCAAAAGGTGTCTTCAAAACGTTCTTAGTGGGTACAATATTTAAGATATGGGCGGCTGTATCTAATGCATAACCCCAAAAGGTTATTAGAAGTGTTGCTCGACTCATCATAGATCGAACCATGTCTAACAGGGTTCTATTTCTCCTCTTAAATTCATGCATTGTTGATTTGTACATTGAGTATTTAGGACTTGTACATTGACTTGGAGGGAAAATATAATTCAAATATTGTGCATTGTACACTTGTACACATGCTTGAAGGTTTGCACATTCATTTTATATGTATACATTACATATAGTTAGGGTTTTGATATAAACGTTTAACGTTTAATGTTTGTTTTGAAATAACGTTTTGAAAAGCACGTTAAATAGATAACGTACATGATATAGAGGATATTAGAATATTGACTTGACATATTAAGATGTTTACTTGCTATAAACGTAGATATAGATGGCATTGGTTGTTGCGTGAGCTCGTTTACTGTAGTTATATAAACTACGTTACATAATAGAATAAAGCAAAAATTCCTTGTAAAAAGATGGTATATATAGATGTTACATTGCATCTAATTTAATAGATGGATATTACATTGATGAAAATACTGAGTTGTTATAGCATCTCCGAAATCTTTCATAGCGAAACATTTCCCCAACCAGTCTTTTATAATTTGTAACATTGGGATATCATTTCCTATGAGTAGTATATCATCCACATATAATACCAGGAAGACTACAACACCCCCACTAACTTTGACATATATATACAGGACTCATCTTCGCTTCTAGAAAATCCAAACTGTGTGACTTTCTCATGGAAGCAGAGATTCCTGCTACGAGAAGCCTGTTTAAGTTCATAAATGGCCTTTTGAAGCTTGCAAGCTCTTTTAGGATACTTTGCACTTTCAAAATCTTCTGGTTGTGCCATAAACACATCCTTTGTCAGTTTTCTATTAAGGAAAGCAGTCTTGACATCCATCTGCCATATTTTATTATTATGAAATGCAGCTATGGCAAGAATTATCCTAATTGACTTTATTTTAGCTATTGGCGAGAAAGTTTCCTCATAATCAATCCCGTGGGTTTGAGTATAATCCTTTGCTACCAACCTAGCTTTATAAGTGTGTACTTTCCCATCCATGTCTGTCTTATTCTTGAAGATCCACTTACATCCCACCATCTTAAGACATAGTGTAGTGTCAACAAAATTCAAACTTGGTTGTCATACATAGATTGAATCTCGCTTCTCATAGCTTCCTTCCACTTAGCAGCCTCGGGGCTTGTCATCGCTTCCTTGTAGTTGGTAGGCTCATCTAATTCACTTAGTGTACTATCACTAATCTTGTCCTCTTTAATATGGAAACCATAGTAGAACTGAGGAGGCTTGCTTACTCTATCACTTGTTCTGCGAATGGGTAAGGATATATCACCGTTGAGTGTCAGTGTTCACTATAGGTTCTTCATCGGCAGACTCTTGAATTTCTTCAAGGTCTATCTTACTTTTACTGTCCTATTTAGATAATATTTCTCTCTCAAGGAACACTCCTCTTCGAGCTATAAATACCACATTATCATTGGGTTTGTAAAACAAATATCCAAATGACTCTTCTAGATAACCGACGAAAAGACACTTTTCAAATCTGGCTCTTAGTTTGTCCTGAGTTTCTCGTCTAACAAAAACCTCACAAGCCCAGATTTTGATTTGCCCAAGAGAAGGACGTTTTCCTTTCCACATATCAAAAGGTGTCTTCAAAACCTTCTTAGTAGGTACAAGATTTAAGATATGGGCGGTTATCTTTAATGCGTAACCCAGAAGCTTATTGGAAGTGTTGCTTGACTCATCAAAGATCGAACCATGTCTAATAGGGTTCGATTTCTCCTCTCAGCAACTCCATTTAGTTGTGGTGTTCAACTGTGAAACTAAACCACCATTTTTAAGATGATTGAAAAATTTGATACTAAGGTATTCTCCTCCCCTATCGGATCGGAGTACCTTTATCTTTCTGTCTAGTTGGTTCTCTACCTCGTTTTGATACCCTTTGAATACTTCAAAGGTATCCGACTTATGTTTAATCAGATAAACATATCCATATCTATTGAAATCATTAGTAAACGTAACGTAGTAGTGTTTTCTATCTTTCGTGGCAAATCGGAATGGTCCACACACATTTGTGTGTACTAAGTCCAATAATCCTTCACCTCTTTCACATGATCTTGTGAATGGTGATTTAGTCATCTTACCCAATAAGCAAGACTCGCATACATCATCATATTTGAAGTTGAATAATTCCAACACTCCATCCTTTCGGAGTTGGGTGATGTGTTTCTTGTTTATGTGCCCAAGACGGGAATGATACAATTTTGATTTATCAAGTTCATTAGAAGAACCATCATTTAAAATCACATTACCATTATGACTAATACATTCAACAGTTTCATATATGCCTTTGCAAGGAGAAGCTTTAAACATAAAACAACCATTTGAATAAACTAAAATATCTCCATTATCATTATCAAATGAAAATTTATAACCATCCTTAAACAAAGCATGGAATGAAATAATATTTCTTGTCATTTCTAACGAATAACGGTAATTATTTAAATCTATCCTAACTCCAGACTTCAGCATGAGCTCATACTTTCCAATCCTTGTCACAAGCGTGATTTTCCTATTTCCCATGACTAAGTTAAGCTCTCCATGCTTCAACCTCCTACTTTCCTTTAGACCCTGCAAAACAGTGCAAATGTGAGTACCACACCCTGTATCCAGGACCCACAAATCCAAAGTTGTAGTATTATGGAGTTCGATCATAAACATACCTGAGTGACTACCCTTTTCAACCTTTCTGTCTTTCAGGTCCTTCAAATATTTTGGGTAGCTACGCTTCCAATGTCCCTTTGTGTTGCAGTAAAAGCACATTGCTTCCTTTAGATCTCTTGTAGGTGCAATCTCATATTTAACCTTTATCTTAGACCCATAATCGGACTTTCCTTTTGCGGCCTTTCCTTTTGCGGCCTTTCCTTTCCATTTGGAAGAAAAGTATTTCTTTTCTTTGCATTGTGACCAACAGTCAACACAGGAGCTGCTGAAGTAGAGGGCACATCAATTTTCTTGATCCCTTGCTCAACGGTTTGCAACAAGCTGTGGAGTTCCATTATTGAGGTCTCTTTCTCGTTCATTTGATACGAGAGCACAAACTGATTGTAATCAGCTGGCAGACCAGATAGGATTATGTTGATAGAAAGCTCAGCATCGAACACCATGTTTAGAGATTCCAATATGTCAAAGTACCCTTTCATCTCTAAGACAAAAGCACAAATAGAGGCTCCAGGTTTTGGTTTGCAAGCCATGAGGGATTTAACAACATCAAGGCGTTCCTTGCTTGCCTTTGCCTAAAACATTTCTTTGAGTTGTTGGTTCATTTCATAAGCCTAAGTGTTCTCAAAAGTCTTTTGCAGTTCAGGGCTCATGGAAGATGCCATGATGCATGACACTTTGTTTACGTCATCATAGTGCTTTTGCTAAGCTTCAATCTCTTCTTGGGTTGAATCATCATCGATTGTGGGAATTTACTCATCGAGAACATACTCTTTGTTTTTGTACCTTAAGGTGAACCTAAGGTTTCATATCCAGTCCATATAGTTAGGACCGGTGAGTCTTTCCCTCCCAAGAACTGAGAGTAATGAGAAGTTTGAGTTATGTACGGGATTGGGAGCGGGAGGATTGACACCATTTTCAGTAGACATCTATAAGATAAAATAGTTTTAGTTAGCATGAATATACCTTAATTAATTACCCAATTTTAAATTAAGGCTAGGATCCATAATTTTTATTCATTTATGAAGAGGGTTACCATAATCATATCACGAATTTATTTTAGGTAGACAATGACTTTGTCAATTTCATTCTCTATGAAATTCCTAGTTATTTTGGGATTCATTGATTTTGATCAATGGCATGTTAATCTCGGATATGCTCATCTACTATTCATGACTAGGATGTCGAGAATCATGAATAAGATGATGAATTTAACCATGCAAAAACCCGCGTGGTCCTCGGCTCGAGTTTGCTCGAGAATCGCGAGTCCCACATCACCTCTCAATTATGTTCTCTTATTAATGTGCTGGTAAACCACACGCGCTCCATTAACAGCCCATATAAGAGACGTGCGGTTTTTATGGGTTAGCATACTATTCACATTTGATATATCTAAAACGGGAATTTTGTTTTAGTAATTTTTAATTAATACTTTTAATCTTGACATCATCCTATCAAAAGTTCTCGGTAGCTCCATTGAACGCACAAAGAAGCGGAGAAGCGGGTCAGCACGCGAAGCATATTAAAAACCCGACTTCTTTAGGGAAGCAAAATGACCCACCTTATACCTCTCTTATAGTTTGTTCACTATGGGTGAGCCGATTTATCAATTGACTAACAATGTATTTAAATTTAATGATACATATACAATATAGCAATTATAATATGTATAAGGTTTCTATTAAACATTTTAAAGTTTTGGGTTCTATTTTAAACATTTTAAAATTTTAGGGGTATATTTTAAACAATTTAAAATATAAGGTTCTAAAATGTAAATTCATATTAACATTCAATGATCACAAGACAATAACATAATATTCAATTATTTATACATATCACATGTTAACAACCTACTAATAGATAATTAAGTGCTAATAGAATTAAGCTAAAGCTCTGATTACCGCTGATGGGTTTTCTATTCCCTAACTAGATTAACATAAAGCATAAACAACAATTAATCTAGAGCAAGAAGGAAACAAAACCCTAAGGGATCCTAACCTAATAAATAAAAGCAACTTAAAAGAAATAAATAATTAAATAAGAAAATACTAACCTTTGAGAAAATCGGATTTCTCACACACAAACCACCTTGGTCGAACTTGGAGGCAAGTACTCAAACAAGAGTACCTCTAATAGCTTACACCCACGAACCAAAGAGAAAAGGGATTTGAACTCCTAAGGTCTCGTTACAAGAGTTGACTCTTACAAGGAGTAGGAATGGGAAAGAGAGAATGAGCAAATAAAGCGTTGGCATGCCCCTCTATTTATATTGAGAGGACGAGACTTGGAATAGCTCTTTGGAGGGATGTGGGATTCCCCTAAAAAACGTCCCATGGTTCCCTTATGGGTCTTCTTGGCTTGTTCAACTTAATACACCGTGTATTAGTTCATATTCAGCCCATGCTTCTTTATAATTAGCTTCTAATTAATTTACCAACTATTAATAAATTAATAAACCAATTAATTATACATATAATATTAATTCTAATTAATATTATCTGTAGGATCGATATTCCTTAATGAAACACTGAAATACTGTCAACTATGCGGAATCTAGTTGGCAGTACTAAGAAGAACACACATGATTAATCTATAGATTTGTATTATAAACACTTTTGATTCTGCCTAATTGCAGTTCCCTAGAATACATACTAATAATTCCATGTCTTTCTAATGTCTTCCTAGTAATCTTTTAAAAACCATACAGGATAAACCTCTAGTAGATTTCAGTCCTTGTATGACATAAACAATAATCAATACTAATCATTAAAATTAACTGTTTCAAGATAATTACGTAACATACCGTATTAAATGATAACTCCTTTAAGATTCTTTATCCACGAGGCAGAAGTATTAGACTTCGATGTCTTTTGACTGTGGCAGTACTTTGACTTCTACTTGGCGAGTACTTTGACCTTTTGTCTTGTATGTCCCAACAATCTCCCTAACTTGATTCTACTTGCTTGACTTTGTCAAATTTCTTGATAGTTGGTCTTTCTTTGTTCAGCCTCGTCTGTCTTGTCATTAAAAGCGAGTACTAGCTTTAATCTTTTAGCTTTATCCTTTTGAGCAGTATCTTGTACCAATCTGTTTGAGTGATCTTGAAATGTTAACCCCTTGTTTTAAACATAATACACTTCTCTTTGGTTCTTACATCAATCAGATTGTTCTTCTGAGCCAACGTAAATGGTATTATGGCCTTTACCAGTAGACATTTACTCTTAGGTAGTCAGTTCTTTTGGGTACCTAGAAAAAGGTTAATAATCATGGTAAAATGGAAAACACTTCAACACTCAGAAACATTAATGAATAGTGTGTTTCGAGTTACTATATGACTTTAGGTAAAGTCATCTACAACCATAAACGGATTGATAAGTCTTACCTGTAGCCATTTTCTAGGATAGTCAACTCTCAGTAATAAAACATTGGTGAGTGAGGACATAATTGTTTTGAGCAAACTATTAAAGTATCAACGGATTTTAGTTTCGCTTTACATAAAGCGCCGGTTGCTTTGGAGTAGATAATAATTCAGTGTAAACTATGGGTTATTGTATTCACACATACAATTTTTGGTTAAATTGTTCAATCCATCAAATGTTTGAGATGTGAGGTCTTTACCAAAAACTGTTTGATTTGGACTAGTCCAAATTTTATATTTGTGATATATGGTAAATTGTTTACATTTTGCTGTGTGGTGGTTAACGAAAACTCAATCCTTTTAAACACAGTTTTGATTTTCAAATATTTGTGCTTATACCTTTTTGCACACTCAAATTTCCACAATATTATTTCAAAAACAACCTTTTAACTAACAGTAATTTCAAAAAGGTACTGTTTGTTTCTAAAACTTAGCTAGTACTTTGAACAAAGTAATGCTTGTTCGCACAGTATAATTTTTTTTATCAAAATAAGATCTTCGATATATAATAAACACGAATATTTTGATAAATCATACATTATGTTTAAGGATTCGTCACATCTTTAGTTGTCCACAAAATGAACCGATGTATCAAAGCTATGGCTATCTCACTTTCATCTTCAACTTCTCCAATTCCATGATCCAGCATCATTATCCATCAACATCTCTGATACTGGATATCTTCTCTCAGCCAGCATATGAATCATAGTGCCATCCTCTAACTCTAGTGTATGCACTCCTGAAGATTCATTAAGTCTCCACCGTTTTGGTTTCCTACTTTCTTGGTTCTTCAGGAAGTCATCTTCATTGTTTAAGGAGTCTCCAAATAGTTGTAAGATCACACTAGAAGTATCAAAACCTAAACCAGTTGGTGGAATTGCTCATAATAGCTTGTAAAAACCCGCATATAGGTGTTGTAATCCTGTCTATCAAAGTATGTAGTATCTCCCACAAGGTGTCAAAAGCCCTAAAATGATTATTCGCTCTGTGAATAATGAGATACTCTCCATCAGGTGAATCAATAACCTGGAGCTCTGTAATCATGGAGATTCCTTCTAGTGACTCTTTATCTTGTGCACTCTTTTCAAAATCTACAATCCTAAGATAGTTCCTAAGCTCATCAACTGTCTCCGACCTCAACTTATTTCTTTTGATGGTGTTCGTCAGAATTGTAGCTTTCCTTTATTCTTAATGAGTTTTTTGCTTATTCTTTCTTTCAACATTCCCCTTTCTTTCTTGAAGTCAAATGGAATATAAATTTGAAGGAGTCTTTAATCGATTCTTGAACTTTGTCATACAATTCTTTCATCTGTGGATACTTAAGTTTTTGCAAGTTCTTGTATCCTTGACCTTTTAAGAAATTCATCATCTGATTCCTTTCTTGAGCAAGAGAAGTAGGTTTCCTCAAAGTAGTCTTTGGCTTTGCTTTCTTCAATTCTTCAAACCTTTTTCTTTCTTCTTCTGCATCCCATTCAGCTTGAATCTTTCTAGCAACCTCCTCATCATTTGTAGTCTCCAAGGCTCTGATTTGTTGAAGAGTTAATTTCTTCTTTTTAGGTTCTTCAACCAGTATCCCTTTGCCTTTATCTTTTGGATCAGTACCTTGAGTTGGTTGTTGAGGTTGAGTTTGTATGGGACCAGGAATGCTTAAACCTCTTGGTCTAGAGATATCAGCAAGAACTTCATCAACTTTAAATTGTTCTTCAGGCTCTATAATTTGAGTTGGACGGATTGGGCTTGAAGGACCTGCTTCATCCTCAAAATTTAGGGTCCTTGGAGTAATAGTACTCTGTCTAGCAGTACTTTGAATTGTCTCCAAATCCAGTTCTTCAGTATCTCCACTCTTTACATTAGAAGCCTCTTTCTCCTCAATATTGATTTCTTCAGTCTCATCACTTTTTCTTTCCAAATCAGGAGTAACAGCAGCATCTTTATCAACAATATCATCAAAGAAAGGTTCTGCTGTAAAATCTTCTTGAACATAGTGCTCTTCAGACAAAGTTCCTTCATCCTTATTCCTCCCCAATTTGACTGAAGACACTTTCTTCTTTTGCTTCTTTAGCTTCTTTTGCCTTTTCTTATGCTTCTGACTTTCAACCCAAAAAGTATGATGTTTGACCACTGGCTGTACCATTTTTGACATTTTCTTGAGTTTGGCCTTGAGCTTGTTAATCTGTTTAGCTTGAGAAAGGGTTTGCCTCTTGAGTCTCTTAACTTCCCTGTTCAAAGCATATAAATCCAAAAGTCCCTCATCTCCTCTAGATGTTTGAGACGCATCTGTGGGAGTATAATCATTGGGAGATTTTGGAATAGCAGCAGTACCTTGATATGCAGCAGTACCTTGTAAGGTATCAGTATCTTGAACTTCATCAGTACCTTGAGCTTGAGCAGTACCTTGAGTGTCAGCAATATTTTGAGCAGTACTAATACTAGCTTGAGCAGCACTTTGAGTAGGGGTGCCTTGAGCATCCCTGGGAGTAGTGTCAGCCCTAGAATGAGTGCTCTCACTATGTGCTTCTTCTGCTGCTAATGCTGTAGCTACCTCTAGCATGGGTGGAGTTAAAGGTGTAATCCTTCCTGAGAACTTCGGGCTGTGCTTTCTCATAAAGGTAAATACCTTAGAGGGTAGAGTAACTGAAGGTAGAAAATTCTGAGGTCTAGTCACACCCTCTAACTGTTTGTTCAAAAACAATTGAATGAACCTAAGATACATGAGAAAAGGTGTACCATTTGAGATATGTCCTAGCATTCCATTCAGAATCATTAAAGAGAAATTGAACTGTTGATTTGTTGCTAAACCTACTAAAGCAGAGGCGATGTTGGTTCCAAATTGCTCCCATGAGGTACTCTTAGGACTAAGACAGTGAAGTAATACATGAACTAAATACTTCCACTGTGGGCTAAATAAAGGTTTAGAGAAAGTGAGTTGTGCTAAATTACCCTCATAGCCAATATCTCGAAGCGAGTCCCAAATAACTTGCTTAGGAAAGCAATCAACACCATTCGCATCATCAAAGAGTAGATCAGCTCGAATGGTTTCTTCAGAAATCAAAATCTTTTTGCCAGCAACCATGGCGCGAATATGAGGTACGTCATTGATCACTCTGAGAGAAGCAGTAGTCCAAAATTGTTGAAGCCATGGACCGATAAGATCAGGATCAACCAACAAAGAGTAATTAATGGAGCATCCAGTGAGATAATCGATGATTTGATAAAAATCAGCATTCTGCGCCGTCTTCTCCACACAAGCAATCATGTTGTGTTTGTTACAAGTGCGAATATTTGCCATTTGAAAAGAAATTGATGTGCGTCGGAGGTTGGAATTAAAAATTTGTGAATGAAAAGAGATAAAATGAGAGAAAAATGCAATTCAGTTGAGTATTTATAGGTTGCGTTGGATAACTATAAAGTTACCGTTGTAAATACGTTTTTAGCGCAAAAACGTATGTTTGACCGTTGACCGAACGTTAGAACAGTACTTAGTTATCTAAGCAGTACTTTCTAAAAAGAGCAATACTTTGAGTTGGCTAAGCAGTACTTTCAACCGAAAAAGATTTCCAACTTAAACTTGTCAATCACAACCCTGTAATTTTGCAAAGTATCGCTTCAAATCATTAAACTTCTGAACAATCATGCATATCCTCCCCTCAAATGTTGCAATAGAGCTTCCAAAGAGCCTTTCCAACCAAAATAGTACTTCATATGAACACCAGTACTTTACATGTGATCCTCCCCTCAAATGTAGCTATGGGTTCATCATACCAACAGTTACCACCAAAAAGTTGAATCGTGCCAAGTCAAAGCCTTTGGTGAGTAAATCTGCTACATTGTCATCAGTATGAACCTTGACCACATTGATGAGCCTTTGCTCATAACAATCTCGAATAAAGTGATGTCGAATCTGAATATGCTTAGTTTTGGAGTGAAGAACAAGATTCCTCACAATGCATATGGTACTCTCATTGTCTATATGGATTGCAGTGTTCATGAAGTTAAATAGTTAATCAAGCAATTGATTTTGCATCCAAAGTACCTGAGCACAACAACTTGCAGCTGCGACATATTCTGCCTCTGTAGATGATAACCTTTTAACCTGTAAAGGATGTTACCTCCTTGAATAAATCCAAGTTAGTAACAATGAAACACTGATATAATACTGTTAACTATGCAGAAACTAGTTAACAATATCAAGAAGAACACACAATAGTTTCTCAAACGATTTCTATTATAAATATTTTGAATCTGCCTAAATTGCAGATCCCTAATACAATACTAATATTTTCGTGTATGTTCATATATCTCTAATGCCTTCCTAGGGATCCTTTTATAGACATAAGGATAACCACTAGTAGGTGTACAGTCCCTGAATAACACAAATACTAATTGATACTAATCACTAAAATGACTGTTACAAGATAAATACTAACATAACCGTTTAATCTTTAAGGTTCCTATAATAACGACAGTACTTTGACTTTTCACTTCTAGGCAGACAGTACTTCGATCTTTCACTTAGCAGTACTTTGACTTTTTCTTAGCAGAACTTTGACCTTCACTATTGTAAGTCCTAACAATCCTCCCCTAACTTGAATTCCACTTGCTTGACTTCAAGTTTCTTGATAGTTGGCCTTCTTTGTTCAGCAGTACTACCTTTTAATCTTTTAAGCTTCATCCTTGAGCAGTATCTTGTATACAATCTGTTTGAATGCAATCTCTTGGTTTGTACATAAACACTTCTTTAAACATTCTTTGTCTTTGCATCAAACAGATTGTTCTTCTCAGCAACAGGTCTTTTCAGCAACATAAATGGATTTTATGAGCCTTTACCAAGTAGCCATTCACTCTTGGGCTAGTCAGTTCTTTAGACCTTGTTTGGATGTGAAGGATCCTCAAAACCTGGAGGCTGCTTGACATACACTTCTTCTGTGATGTTGCCATATAAGAATGCACTTTTGACATCCATCTGATAGACAGTAAAGCCCATGAAAGATGCAAATGCCAAAAGTAGACCAGATGCTTCAGTTCTTGGCAACTGAGCAAACACTTCCATCATAATCCACACCTTCCTCTTGTCTGTACCCTTGTGCAACCAGTCGTGCTTTATTCTTGATAATGGTACCCCGTTCATCTCTCTTGTTTCTAAAAACCCATTTAGTGCCAATCACTCGCTTGCCATCTGGTAAATCACATAATACCCATACATCCTGTAGCTTGAATTGAAGTAGTTCTTCTTGCATCGCTTCAACCCAACTTTCATCTGCTAAGGCTTGAGAAACTTTCTTGGGTTCCTCTTGGGATAGAAACAAGCAAACAGCAGGTCTGTGGATCTTTGTGGTTATTCTATTTTGCTTGTAGATAAAAGACAGCAAGGGCTTGGTGTTTGGTCAGAAGTACACTCTTTAGCTTTCTCGTGTTTTGAACCACCGGCAGTACATTTGCCCATAATTTGACTTTGCGGATGAATCTTATGAATTTTCGAAGTGTAGGAGAAGAGGTGAAACAAAGTGGGATCCATGTTGTTATAGTTAGCCCTCCACAGCCTTCCTCAGTGTCGTATTTTCATCAGTCAAAAGAGTTTGTAGAGGAAAACACCATCTTTTTGTTAATATCATCATCAGAATCTTTAGGTGTATGGCCAGTACTTTGAGGAGGAGTATTAGCAGAACTGTAGAGTAAAGTACAGTCAACAACACCTTTTCCCTTTCATGCTATTTCTCTTCTTTTCCTTTTCAAAAGCATTCCTTTGAGCATCATTATGAAGTTTAGCAAGTGATTCTTGATGCATCAAATTCACAAGCTCATCATGTAGAGCTTGTTCTTCAGAGGACAGTGGAACTTCTTTGTTAGCAGTACGTTCCTCTGAAGGCTTATGCTGAGCTGCATGAATGTTTGGACCATGAACAATAAAGTGCTGTTCATCGAAATCTTCAACATCATTACAAGCAGTTTCTTGTCCTCCTGAATCAGCATAGTTTTCTTTCCTTACAGGAATGTAATTCATTGAAGGAGTTAGAAGGTCAAGATCAAACATCCAATCAGGACCTTTTCCTTTTTTGATTTCTCCTGATTCTCAAGAAGTTTACATGAAGACATCTAGAAATCTTATCTTGTTGACCCTGTATAGACTCTAAAACCTTTGGCTGTTAGTAGATATCCCAACAGATATCCTTCTTCTGACATGCCATCAAACTTACCCAAATGATCAAAGGGTATTAATTATAATTCAGAGGACATCTCAGGTCCTCATGAAACAGATGTTAAGTGCGATCTTTCCCATATCAAAATTTTTCATAAGGATCTTCATTTGAGGTTTATCCACCAACACTCTATAAGCCCCCCCAAAACATAAACAAGCAGTATTGACTGCTTCATCCCAAAATAGAGTTAGGTAAAAGGGGAGGCTGCTAACATAGTTTTTCTAGCAAGCCTTCAATGAGAGTCCCTATTCATTCTTTCTGCACTTCCATTTCTTGTGGACCCTTTTGCTTATGCTATCTTCTCTCTTGATTCCTTTCTTGTGGCACAAAACTCTCATTCAATTAGTTGATTCTTGAACTCTGATCCATGTCCACTCCTGATGGTCTTCACTTTAGGGTCTTAGCCTTGTTTTCTATACCCATGATCAAATCTAAAGCATATCTTTTGTCCTCACTCAATCCTTGTAAGCCAAGAAAAACACCCAACTTAATTTACACAGTCATCAATGACCACCAAGCATTACTTCTTCCTATTCACCTCTCTACTGAAATAGTCAAACAAATCCAAATGAGCAATTCAAGAGTTCATCTGACTGTTCTTAATCTTTCAATCTTCTTGCAAGAAGCCCTGGGCTGTTTACCCTTCTCTACATGTCCAAACAATAATGCTCAAGTTGAATGTCTTTGAAGGTAGACCCAAACCAGATTGCCATTAACCACCTTGTTAATGTTCTTGAAGTTGACATGCCCCAATCTTCTGTGCCATAAAGACAGCTTCATCATCCTTTTGTTGGCCTAATGCACCAAACAAAGTGATTCCTCTAGAGGAATAATATTCTTTAGATCTAGGCTGTATATATCATTCTTCTAGAAGCTCGAAGTAATCACCAAGTCTTCATCCAACAAACTTAAACTTGAGATAAGATAAGGACAGTCCTTGTCATGAAGAGTACATAGTGCTTTTATCAAGATTTGAGAGTACAGAAAGCAAATTGAACTTAAGCTCCTCCTCATAGCTGAATTTCTCAAAATCTAGCAAGGATGTCTTGCTGGTTCCTTTTCCTGAATTCTTCCTAGTTCCATTTAGAATCATTTCCAAAGCCACATAACCACCCCTTGATTCTCTTTAAAATCAGACAGCTTTGTCCTTGTTCAACCTGACATACTACCAGAGCATCCACAGTCAATAAAAGCATAGACCTTTTGAGATCTTCTTCTGATTGCCCTTACAAACAATAAAGAGGTTAGATTCTTTTAGGGACCCATGTCATAACTGACTTTGGATAGCCCCTAATGAGTTACATACTCAAATTGATTAGTGTGTAAGATCCATTATCCCCAAACACAGAATCTATATAAACTTCTTTTGGTCTCCTTTATAATTTGATTTTGATCAAGACACTCATCTTTGACAGTTTGTGGAAAGTTACTAAGCTTGTGATCCAACAGTACTTCCTTTCTTTACCCAGATAGATTTCACAATTTTCTTGGGTCTTTGTGGTCTGTGAGGAGTCCTTGAAAAACTTGAGGTTCTAGGTCTTGTATTATCCATCCTTGGATAATAAGGTCTACCAGTACTTTGTGAAAGTACTGCGTGTGGTACTTTTGGTCTAGCCATACCATTATAAAAACACAATAGAGAGTAGCTGTTTTGAAGGTACTGTTCGTAGTCCAATTTTGATCTGGCAGTAACTTTTCAACCCTTCCCTTGTAAGTACTGCTGATGGGATAAAAGACCTCCTTTGGTGAGGGTACCTAGAGTTTCTTGAGAAATTACTATGGTTCACCCTTTGGATGTTGTTCCAAACTGGTCTTGTGTCCCTTGAACCCTGTGTTCCCTTAGGTTTATGAGTTTGGGTTTGTTTGAAGGTTCTTTCATGTAGATTACAATCCTTGATTAGGTGATTAGGACTGTAACATACAAAACATAATTTACCCCCTTTGTGCCCAAGACCCGTTTTCCTAGATCCTTGACCAACACTGTTTTGACTGCTAGGAGACCTGTTTTCGAAAGATGTTTCACTATTTTCTGAGTTCGAAACAGTTTTCCTTTGAATTTCTGAAGAGTTTAAAACAGTCTCTTCATCATCACTATCAACCCAATCTTCAATTATGATGACTTTATTCTATCAATTTCTGGTTGACTAACTTTGAGTTCTCCTGGTTAGGACCCTTATTCCTAATGGCTAGTTCATCTCGCCTGTAAAAGATAACATATGCCCTAGGTGGTATGATAGTACCTGTTGGTGGAGGTACTGAATGAAATCCTGTTGCTTTTTGAAAATTTGGATACGAAGATTCAGATGTATTCCTAGAAGAATTTGCACTGTCTATACCACTGCTAGACTCAACCCCAAATCCTATACATGACTTATCAAACACATATCTTTGTTTGTTTAGGACTTCATTTTGAAGAACAGAAGCATTTGACCATTTTTCAAGTTTGTCCTTGAAGTCATCTCTTTCTTTTAAGGCTTGATCTAGTTCCTTTTGTTTTTCTTCTAGTTTTAAATCCCTTATCTTTAAGTCATATTCCATCTGTTCATACTTATCACCCTATGCATATCATATCTTTTTCTATGAGTTTAAGTTACTTCTAATGACTCCTAAGCTCATTTGATATCCAAGAATTTCATCCTAGCCTTTTGAAAATTATCTCTTCAGTTTGATAGCTTCAAGCAACTTTTTATAAGAATTACTATATTTGAACAGTAAATGTACCTTTGAGTTTGTAGCCATACAAAGCTATAGACACTGGTATCTTCAGCTTTGTTGCTCCAGATCAAAAGCACCGAAGTCAACTTGTCCAAGAGTGCCATGTTCTGCATCAAACTCTATGCTCCCAATCACTTGTCAAGCTCATCAGTGCCATCAAGCATATGTCACTGGTTCAGCATCGAAATTCCTTGTCCAACGTCAATAATCTTCATTGATTGACTGTTGCCACCAAGGCTTTTGAGTTTGAATCTTCAATAGCCACAATCCTCTTTTCATTAACGACAATTTGCTAGGGGGGGGGGGGGGGGGTGGGGGTTGATTTTTCCTGGTATTTACAATCAACACTCCCTAGCAAAATGACCCAATCTTTTGACAGTAAAAGCATTCAATATTGGACTTATCAAAGGTAAATCCCATTTCTTGGCTTTAGGTCATTGGGTCTTCTTGTTTTCCTCATAAACTTCCTTTACCTTGCGTTATCATAAGCCACCACCATCGAATGTCAATTTCTTGCCATAGCAATCTTCATCAATTTGCAGCAGGTCTTCAGCACATGAGTTTTAGGCAATGGAATGCTTGTTGAGCAAAAGAAGGAACATATGATGTACATCTGATAGGATGCACAGTTAGGACAGTTTGCACCTGCTTGAGGGAGCCTGAGTATAATCCGTATTTGTATATTTTGATGGATCAGCAGTCTTTGTTTCAAAGTAACTCCTTTGACTTCAGTGGACAGAAAAGCATAATTTGTGAGCTGGATTTGAAACACCCTTCAACTCATGGCTACATACACCTTCAGTTGTTATAGAAGATCATCAAACCCATTCATCCAATTATCCAGGTTATCCCCCAAATCAATTGTAGCAAACACATCCCCCACAGATGTAAACTTCTTAGAAACTTCAAATTCCGCATCTCAAGGGATACTTTATAGCGTCATATATATTCAAGCATACATGAGGATGTTTCTCAAACCTTTCGTATGCTGCATCTAGCTCTTTCTCAAGAATCCGATATAAAAGTCTCGAATGTTGTTTTCAAAAGATTCTTTTGCATCTTCTTTGATGCGTCATTGCCTCCAAATCTTGCTTTTATGGCTGTCCATAAGGTTTTTGCATTTGTGGCATCATGAAAACTAAGCAAATGTCTATCAAGTATTGCAGATAGCAATATGTTAAGGGCTTTCTCATTGTTTCTTTCCCTTGAGTATGCAGCAAGTGAAGTTTTGTGTGAAGAGGAATGCATGGAACATCATCATCAAAATCTGTAGGTGTATTACCAGTACTTTAAGAAGGTGTGTTAGCAGTACTTAGAGTGAAAGTACTGTCAACACACTCTTTTCCCTTTTTAAGTGCTATTCTCTTCTTTTCCTTTTCAAAAGCATTCCTTTGAGCATCATTATGAAGTTTAGCAAGTGATTCTTGATGCATCAAATTCACAAGCTCATCATGTAGAGCTTGTTCTTCAGAGGACAGTGGAACTTCTTTGTTAGCACTTGTAGGATCGATATTCCTTAATGAAACACTGATATACTGTCAACTATGCGGAATCTAGTTGGCAGTACTAAGAAGAACACACAAAAGATTAATCAAACGATTTTTATTATAAACCTTTTGAATCTGCCTAAATTACAGATCCCTAATACAATACTAATAATTCGTGTGTTTGTATATATTCTAATACCTATCTAGAGATCCTTTTATAAACATAAGGATAACCTCTAGTAGATGTACAGTCCTTGTATATCATAAACACTAATCAATACTAATTACTAAGATAACTGTTAAAAGATAATTACTAACATAACCGTTTAAATAATAATCCTTTAAGATTCCTTTATCCACGGCATGGCAGTACGTTGACTTTTCCATACTAAGTAGGCAGTACTTCGATCTTCAACTTAGCAGTACTTTGACCTTTTGCTTAGCAGTACGTTGACCTTTTGACTTGTATTTCCCAACACACATGATAGATACGTGTAGTCAAAAACAATTTCTTTTATTTACTAATAAAAAAGAACTAGGATAGAAATAAAGCATTAGGTCGAACTCTTCTTTGGTGTCAAGGTAATCGTAGGATTTGTTCCTCCACGTGCTTTAGAGTTAGATACTACTGGGCCCCTTGATGAATTAGAGAGATGTATGTATGGCCGCACCCAAATGTAATTAAGATGATACTTGATTAATTTGGTAATCTAGTTCAATATCTATATCGAGAAACAAAATCGTTAAATAATTAGAATAACTTATGATCCATGATGTGTGCTAAAACACACATCATTTATACCCTGGAAAACACTATTAAACGGACTAAAAACCATAAAATATGTGTGATTATATTGAAAATATGCTTGGTATGTGTTTTTATGTCTTAAAGGTACAAAGGATTAGAAATGAAGTAAAAAACGATGATTTTCGGTTAAGTTTCGACAACGTTTTCACGTTTATCGAGATTTAAACAAACTTATAAAAATACCTCGATCACTTCATTGGAAAGAGCATGAAATTACAAGTCCAATGGTACCGGCCTTTCTATTCTTGAACCTTTCTTATTTGAACATTTCACGCCTTATTTGATCCTTACACTTAAATGAGCCCAGCCAAGCTAACTAAGGGTTAAATATATTTTTGTTGTATACATTTAGCAAGAGGAAGCCAGCTAAGATGGTAAACCGAGACCACCCTAGAGCCTTGCTCGGGAGGTCCCGAGTTTGATTCTCTGCAGTTGCTCTTTTTATCATTTTAACTTTGCAGCTTCGGAGCTAGGTTCCGGGACTGGAGGTTGGCTCGAGCTATGGAAAGAGGCTCGGGATTGGCTCGGATACCTGAGCCAACAGTGGTATCATCTAGAAGTCCACGTGGCGCTACGCAATTTGTAGATCTAATTGATATTCGCTAGCATACAAGGAT
>BQNB010124508.1:0-19926 GCA_026074375.1 Tanacetum coccineum
TTTTATCTCTTTAGAAAATTGTTTACCATTTGTTTTAGGCCCCGTTGTTATTATTAAATTGAATTCTGCACAGGGCCTCCGTAAACTCAGAGACACCACTGTAAGAAGCCATAAAAGCAAATAACATATTTTTTGATGAAGACATCTGACAACAAGCAGAAATTAGTCTTCATCATGCATCAACAACAATGGTAAAAGCAAAAAACAAAAATAAAAACAAAGTGTGAACCTTTTTTTGCAGCAGTCGGCTTTTGGCGACACGCCTGGTTTGCGAAAAAGGTGATTCAAGATGGTTTTATGCACAAATGAACATCGAAAAGAATGACGCTAAGTTGCTAACCACTTAAGGCAACTCTAAGAAGTTCGAAAGTCACGACTCATGACCAAAACACAAAAAGACTGAAATCAACGATTTAATAGCATTTTTGGTTCTTCGGGTTCCAGCTTTTTTTATTTATAAATTTTTAGCCAAATTGGAACAACACCTTTAGTTACAAAATTAAAAAGATACATATGTGCACTACTAGTATTCATGTTTATTCATAATATGATGGTTACGGTGATCATTACCAGATACGTAGTGGGGAACCTTTTTAATCAAGATACTTGTGATTTTCAGTTTTAAGATCATTAACTCTATTCGTTTATCAAGAATCGCACACTTGCAAAGTTTAGCGGTTTTTTAGTATGTATGTTTATAACAAATTAATTATTAAGTGAAAATATGAGCAAGTTGGTGAAGGTTAAAGGAAGTTATTGAAAATGCAATGGACTTGACATAGCTTGTCGTTGCGGCAGTGAGTACTTTGCAACAAATGTTAAAAAAAGTCAATGACGATATCAAAATATAATAGTAGAATAAAGATCATCACAAACATGTATTGAAACAAAAACGCTAAGGATGAGATAAACAGATGTTGAACATTGAAACTCCATTGAGTTGGAGGGTTGAGGTCCTCTCTCATCTCTCCTACCCAATTTGTTCTATTGATGATGAGAGTGTGCTGCTGCGGGCAATGTGAGATTGTGTGTAGATCTCTAATATGGCGTGTTTTGCTAGATCGGATTCCCACAAGACTTAACTTTCATAATCGCGATATAGACACACCAGACATATTATGGCCCAATTGTAAACGCGCACTCTCGCGCTCTCTCATCGCGCACACAAACACTTATTCATTGGTTGTGAGGTTGCCAATTCGACTTGGGCTGCCATTGGTGTTTGGATCGAATTGATTCCGATGGGTGTTCAATATGTCGTCGGACTTTTCTCGTGGCTAGATTCCCTCAACTTCAACTCAAAAAAGAAGAATCTTATTGAAGCGGTGTTTTTTACTACTATTTGGATGCTTTGGAGGTTTAGAAATGATACGGCGTTTGGAAACAACAAAATTAGAAAGGATAAAATTGTCGAATCCATTAAAGAGTTTTCTTTTATGTGGGTGTCCAATCGTAACATAAAAATATGTTGGTAGTTGTGTCGATTGGCTTAATAATCCAACCCATCTTTTGTAATATTTTTAGCCTCTGGCTAATTTTTCTATATATTTATTTTAGTTGCTTCAAAAAAAAATGATATATTATTTCACCACTATTTATAAAGTACAAGACATAGAGAAATCTTAATAGACCCAACTCACAAGACGGACTTGGGCTAACTAACCTATCACCTAATACCCTCCGAGTTCGAGCGACGAAATCGCGAAAGCTCAAACTGAAGCATAAAACAAAATAAAACATTAAAGCAAGAACTAGTTATTTGATGCAACACAGTCTTCATATTGTAGCAAGCAGCAACAAAAGCATGACACACACGAAGATATTTAGTTGTTGAAGAAATCCGTCAACATGCGGAGACAAATCTTCAAACGAACTGATAAACCTGGATAAAACGATTTTTTTTTCATACAGGATAACCCATAGTATCTTTTTTTTCATACGGGATAAACCAAAGTATCCCGGACCAGAATAAATCAAAGTATCCTACCGGAGAATAAACTAATGTATTCTCCACCTGAATTTTTTTTTTTTGATGATGACATCCGACAGCAAGCGGAGATCAATCTTCATCATGCAGCAACATAAAAAAAAAGAAACAAAAATAAAGGCAAATCATATAATTTTTTTTTGAAAAAGAGATTATGCTTTTTTTTTTAAATCAGCTACTTAAAGCTTCGTTTGATAGACAAAATTATAAGAGATTATAAAAAAAATAATCTTCCATAATCTCTTAAAATCAAATGCTACTTCATGCAGCTTATAAAAATAATCTCTTTTCATAATCTCCATCACCATCTCCATCACCATCTCCATCTCCAGTTCCAGCAACAATTACATTTGCCAAACATACCCTTAAGGTAACAAGATGGCGGCTAGGGTTGTTTATTTGGATGTTATTTAGGTAGCAACTCTTCTCAAATATTTGCATATGGGTCCTTCTTTAACCATACTAGTATACTACTGGGTAGGGGTGTAAAAAAAAGCCGAGTTGACATGAACCCGACTCGATTGAGCTTATTCTGCTTGGGCAATTCAAGTAAAAAAATTATTCGAGTCGGCTGATTAATCTAATGTTAAATAAGGTCGGCTGATTAACCGAATGTTAAATAAGGTTGGGTGTCAATTTGAAAATGTTTGGCTAACACGGGTTCAGGTCGACAAGATTAAATAAAATAAGGGTTTTTAATACTTTTTTATATATCTTTTATAAATATAAATTGTCCATATGTATCTTTTATAAATTGTCCATATAAAATTATTAAACTAGGCATTTTTGTAAATCATTTTACCCATATTTGATTAATCCGAACCTGATTAGCCCGACCCGAATAGACTCGAACTCAATCAACCGAAGATTTTAATAAGGTCAGGTTCGGGTATCATTTTTTAGCTTTACCATAATTGACTTGAGTTGAATTGACATAAACCCGACCAAACCAGACCCGACTACCAACTTTACTAGCCGGTGCTTGAAATTGCTTGTTTTTTTTTTACTTTTGAGCTTATTTGCTTTTCATTAAGAAGATATATATAATACTTTTCTCGTCTAAGCAATGTCTATTTAGGTGTTTTATTAGCTGAAAAGTCATTTTTCATAAGCGTTTAAAGAAGTTTTTATTTTATACGGTATTATTTATTTGACTAATCATAAATTTCGTAAAAACACAACGTCCAGACATAAATATAATGTTTGTTTTTTCAGAAATGCTTCTTGATAGCATCTTAATCTGACTCATTCAGGCACAGTTAGACATTTGGGTCATTAAGACTGTTTGTTTTTTTCAAGTCATTCAGAGGCAGTAAGAGACAAGCAGCGTTAAGAGCGTTTGTTTTTTCTGATCATTAAGAGGCAGTAAGAGGCATAAACCTCTTACTGAACTAGATGTGGAGAGGGTGTCTTAACACCTTTTAATGCCTTTTTTTCTTACTTTTTTTTGTTTTTTATTTTTTTCCTACTTTGTTATGATTTTTTTTTTAATTTCGTGATTTTTTTTCTTAGTTTCACCTTTTTATTTTATATTAAAAGTATTAAATAAATTATTGCATATGTTTTTGTTAGATAATGGGTGTATAAGATGATATGTGTCAACTCATATTTGTTCAAATTGAAGGGTACGGTTTCGGACCCATACATCTTAATTCTAACACGACTCATTTAGTTAATCATTTTAAGAAGTTAATTTAAATTATAAATTCATTATATTATAAGGGTTTTTCTAACATGTGCCCCAGGGGCACATGATAAGGTGGGGACAGAGGCTACGTGTCACAGTCTCATTGACCAACAATCATTATTATTAATCATTATCAGGCCTCACAATCACATGTTAGCCAATCAAACTGTGACACACAGCCTTCTGTCCCCACCTTATCATATGCCCATGAGGCACATGTTAGAAAAACTCATATTATAATAGTTGTTTTTCTTATTTAATGAAGTTTATTTCTTGTGCGAATGCAATCGTTTTAAATTTAAATTGTAAAAAGTATAGTTTAACACATCTAAACATTTTTACCAAAACAAACAGTTTTATTTCATTCAGATTCAAATTTCTCAACCACTTATTCAGATTGAGATGGAAATCAGATTCAGACTTTTCTATCGTATATTCAGATTCAAATGTGCGAATCGGATTCAGATTCAGGGCCTCTTAATAAACAAACAGCACCTAGTGATAGTCTAATATACTTGAATTATAGTAAGTTTGACGGTATTTAATTTTTTTAGGTTATTGAAGGCCGGTTGTAAAAAATTTATATTATTATTTAAACATTAAAAAAAACTTACATGAGTTGTTTCAACAATCTAACAATGATAATAACATTTATGTATACTAGAAGAGTACCCGTGCATAGTATCGGACATTCCTAGCGGCAGATAATTAACGATATTCGATATTGTGTGAAGTGTTTCGTGTAACATTCAAAATAGAATGTTGAAGAGATCAAAATGTAATTGTAAACGGTTGTAACATGTAATCATTCAACTATAGCAATAATTGTTAACATGCAACGAGATTTTATAGTGTCAGATAGTTGTAGTTATAAAAAAAAGTTTATGGATTATAAACGAAAAATAATAAAAGTTTGAGGATTTGAGGATTGAACATAATGTTTTGAAACCCGGTTCGACCGGCTGGTTCAACTGGTTGAACTGTTTTCGGTCGAAAAACAGGTCAAATTAAATCGGTTTTTATATTTTCGAAACCCAATTTGACCCGGTGAAAGACCGGGTTGACCCGGTGGTCGATGTAACATTCCGTATTTTCAGGTCATTTACGACGTCATCTATTTTACTAATTATTTTTTTTTCTCGTACGCGTTTACTTTTAATTCTTATTATATAGTAAAATCGCGTAAACTAAAAATCAACAATTAACGTAAACGGACACCAAACGAATTAAAGTTTACGTCAAGAAATCATTATATTATTATTACTAAAGTAACAATTCACTTATTATGTTTTATTTTTATCGGTTACGTAAAGCGTTTACGTTTCGCGATAAATTAAGTTTAGGCATTCCCGGAACCACAAAAATAAATCTACGCTTCAACAAATAACTATTTTTAATTCTAATGACCAAAGTTTATAAAAATTTACTCTTATACATATAATGGGACGCCCCATTTACTAGGAAATAACCAAGACATAAAACTTACAAGTCTTATACTTTACTTTTAACTTACAACAAATAAATCAAAGTGATACTTGCACTTTATACTTTCACATTTACAAGTATACTTTCATTTTCTATCAAGATATCACTAGCTAAACACATTTCCTCATTTCCATGGGATCACCCTCTCATTAGGGGACCAAGGGACCAAAGACTAGTGGTTTGACCACTAGTCTTCCTTAAGACCCTCATTTGTGTTCCAAAGACTAGTCTTGGTCTTTGATTTCCATCTTTGACTACCTTTGTATGTATATATGTCTCATGCATACAAGTGATAACATACACACTCTTATAACACTTAAGAAAAATCAACAAATCCTCTCCCTTTGGTGCTTAATAACCCACGGCTCAAAAAGCCCATCCCACACAAACCATACAAAATTTTCTACCATGTATACAAGCATTACTACAACATATCTAAGACCTACTAAGATGGTTTGAAGGTTTGGTTAAGCCTTTACAAGTGTTAAGCAAGAATAATGGAAGATTAGGGTTTAGGGTTTCAAGATCTTGCAAGCTAGGGTTTATAATCTAAACAAGGGTTTAGATTGTGTTGGTCATCATATTGCATCACTCTAAGGTTACCTAAAACCCTTTATGTCTTTACATTTATCATTTTATACATATATTGGTTCTATATAGTAAATCACCACTTAGGATATGTTTAACTTGTAAAAGTAAATTTTTTCTTGTAAACATGATTTTATGAACTTGTACACATGTTATATGGATATAAATATGGATCATGAACTTTATAATATGTAAGACAAGTATATAATAAGTCTTGGAAAACTTGTGGTAAATTATTAAGTTAAAAAGGTATATAAAACAAGTTTATATATATGAATACCTAATTATTATTAAGGAGTTGTTTTGGTTCGAAATCCAAAGCATGAATTTTATGTTTTATAAAAATAATATGTCTCATGATGATTCCAAAAAGGTAAGACACTCGAAAAACCGATTTATAACGAATGAGATACGACGATTACAAGTTTACGATAATTAATACTTTTATAAAAAGTTACTGTTCATCAGGGACTTTATTTTTGGAAAAAACATCATAAATAAATAGAACATTTAATTACGAGAACGTGCTCGAAAGAATCGCTAAAAACGGAGCTATAACGAATAAAATACGACGTTTGCGAGTTTACGATAACTAAAACTAAAACTGTTCATCAGTAGGTTCAAATTTTGAAAATGTCAAATTTTGATAACTCGTCTTAATACGAAAGCATGGGCATAAGAAACGTCAAAATCGGGCTTAAAACGCGAAAGTTACGTCATTTTTACTAAAGTATACTTATAAACGTTTTTACTTTATAAATATGATTTCACTAAAACGATTAGATGGTGATGTAGCTATATAGAATTATATGTGGTATTAGTTAATCAAAGTACTATATTACTAGGGAGTTTCATAATGAGGCCTCTTCGGGGTGGCGTATCGACGAGTTGTTGGATTTACGATTTAAAGTGTCCTAGCTCCTCATACGTCACTACATGACCTCTTAATTATGATAGCCCGAACGATAGTATGATGAGCTATACGACCTATAAATAATCAAAGTGTTTAGTACTTATACGACCTATATTGTATTAGGTTGCATTCGATCGTAAGCGTGACGCATTTTCTATTGTGAATACTTGTTGATTACCATTCACTCGAGGTGAGTTCATAGCCCCCTTTTTACTACGTGATTGTTTTACAAAATCTACGGGGTGAATTACATTGCTTGTTTTACTATTGGACACAAGTGTTTTTCTAAGTGTTTTCAAAGTGTTTACAAAGTGTATGCTATCCAGATTACTGCCTGAATATTATTGCTAAGTTACCTTATTGCCGTGAAGTCCCTATTTATCATGAACCGTTAATTGCTATTGTAGTAAGCGCGAGTGTTGTGGATAGATCTATCGGGACTGACAATCCCCACCTTTCCTTGGGTCACTAGTTTGATCAAGGTGCATTTAACATTGAGAGGTGTTAGGTTGTTGGCAAGCATCCTATATTCTGATTGGGGCACAAATCTAGTTAAGGCTTCGGGGTCATGAGCTTAGTGCAATAATAAACGTTTTGGACTACTGAATGTGTTTCAGAGTCTACTATTACTTCGATCTTGTGGTCCACCCTTTTTACCGATAAACCTATGATTTCACTCAACCTTTGTGTTGACTTTTAGCATGTAATTTCAGGTCCTAGGGTATGAAGATTGGAGGGGAGCCGTGGCGGATATCAATGAAGACGGATTCTGTGTTTTATCTAAAGTCTATGCAACTTTTATTATCTTTAAAAACTTAAGTCATCTTTTGGTATTATGAAGCTTTTGGTATAATTAAAAATGTATGTGAAATGTTTATAACTTATAAAACATATGGGACCTAATGTATAAACTCTGATATTTTGCTATGGCATCGAATGAAATCTTGTCTTAAACGTCCATTTATGGTCGTTTCCTATATCTTGATTGTTGTACTTTGACGTAGCACCCCATTGTTACCATTCCGCTGCTACCTGATTTTGGGGGTTATACACCACTATGCTACTAAAATTCTTTACAAACCTCCTATAAAAGGTTGCCAATCCATGAAAACTTCTAACTTAGGACAACGTCTTAGGCGATGGCCAATCCCGAACCGCCTGGACCTTGGTTTCATCAACATGAATCCCATCCGAACTCATAATGTAACCAAGAAACAAGAGTTTATTAGTAAGAAAAGTACACTTCTTTAAGTTAACAAACAAATCATTATCAGCTAGCGCCTTCATAACCTTTCGTAGATGACCAAAATGTTCCTCCTTTGTTTAACTATAAATCAAGATATCATCAAAATACACTACCACAAACTTACCCATAAATGGCCTAAGAACTTGAGTCATTAAGCGCATAAAAGTGCTAGGCGCATTAGATAATCCAAATGGCATAACAAGCCACTCATACAACCCATCCTTTGTCTTGAAAGTGGTCTTCTATTCATCACCCGGTTTAATCCGAATTTGATGGTAGCCACTCCTTAAATCGATTTTAGAAAATAATCTAACACCTGCTAATTGGTCCAATAAGTCATCAAGACGCGGAATAGGAAAACGATACCTTACCGTGATTTTGTTGATTGCTCGACTATCAACGCACATCCTTTAACTTCCATCCTTCTTTGGTGTAAGAAGCGTTGGAACCGCACAAGGGCTAATACTTTCTTGAATATGGCCTTTCTTCAACAATTCTTCTATCTTCTCATGCAGAATTTTAGACTCCTTAGGGCTCATCCTATAGTGAGGAAGATTAGGTAAACTTGCTCCATGAATCAAATCAATTTGGTGTTGAATATTCCTCAATGGTGGCAAAGCGTCCGACGTATCATCCATCATAATCTTACCAAATTCAGCTAGTAAGAGTTTAATTACCGTCGGTATTGCATTTTCCATGACATCTTCAACGCCTTTCACAACTAAAGCATAAGAAACTCCCGTCTCCTTCCTTTCAGCTTGAAACTCCTTTGGTGAAGCCACCAAAGTTACCAAAGTCTTGTTCTCTAATCCTTTGGTAAAGCCACCAAGGTTACCAAAGTCTTGTTCTCTAATTTCGTCTTAGGAGAAACGACACCTAAAGGTAACATAGCAATAGTTTTTTCGCCCCATTTAAACAAATACATATTTGATTTACCTTGGTGTGTAGCGTCCATATAATGTTGCCATGGCCTTCCTAATAATACATGACATGCCTCCATATCAACAACATCACAAGTAACCAACTCATTGTAATGCTTCTCAATAGCAAGAGGAACCTTACAACTCTCGGTTACCTTATGTTTTGGCCCCTTCTTGATCCACCCAATCTGATAAGGATTGGGATGAGGTTTGGTTGGAAGCTTAAAAGCTTTAACCAAAGCCTTAGACACTAAATTTTTGCATCTCCCTCCATCAATGATAATAGAACAATTTTTTTCCTTAACCAATCATTTAGTTTGAAAGAATTTATTTCTTTGTGAAGAGTCACTAACCTTAGGCGAACACAAAGTTCGTTGAATTACATATGTAACTTGTTCCGCCTCTCCGTCCAAAGGCTTGGCATACTCTAACTCTTCTTCTTGAAACGCATCGTCACTAATCAGCCCGTCATTCCCACTTTCTACCAAATAATAAGTGGATCGTTTAGGACACACATTAGACCTATGCCCCGGTTCACCACACCTGAAACACTTGGCACCCGTTGGTCTAGCATAAGGGTTTGAATTGACCGGTTGACTTTCGTTATTCTTGTCCACTCCACTTCCACTAGCTTTAGAACTTGAGGTTGTTGTAGTAGTGCTAGGAATGGTAGATTGAATTGGGTTGGGTTGAATCCCATAATTACTCGGTTGAATGGATTTTGACGAATAATCTTGTAGAGTTGTGGAATATAACATGCTTCTAACAAATTGGCGATTGAAACATTAAGTTAATCTATACAAAACTTAGATTAATATCTGAGATGATGTTAACTTTTCAAACAAACAGATGTGTATAAAATTCCATCAAACTACAATAGAGTTATATTTTTGTGAACTACTAAACTTGTAATTTGGAGTTTATCTCCACATATTGCGACATTTTGTTTATTACTAATAAAAGTAGGTATCAGGATGACATGCGTAGCGTGACTGCGATACAATTTCTAAAAAGATACAGTTGTCGTTTCTTTACGTCGGGCATTTTTCAACGACTCGCTTATGACATCGAAAAACTCAGGATCGGTCATGCCTTTGTCAATGACCTATATTTAGTAAACAACAACGTTTTTATCTTCTTTAATTACCCCATCTTCACTAACATTACCGTCGATGCTTGACCATTTTGTTCATTTTATCAACTAATCAAGTAATTTTATGTCACTGCCTAAAAAATAGCATTGAACCCGTATGCCAAACTACTCAAATTTCAATCAAACTTTTAAAACAAGGAATTGTATGTTACTATCAGAAAAAAAATTGAGCCCCCTTTAATTCGAATTCCTGGCTTCAACCCTGCACATGGGTAACCTAAGAATACAACATGATGCAGTCTTCGGACGTAAAACTGCCACACAAATATCGGACCCACCCACTCATCGCAGGTAAGTTGGTTAAACCTTGCAACTAGATATCAAGGGTTGATCTCACGTAAAGTTATTTTTGTGGACTTTGTATCATGTGGTAGTGTAAAAGGGTTGATTGTAATCTTACTTGCTGAGTTGCTGTAGATGGTCTAAATTCTTCCTTCTTTAAGACCGTTCTTATTGTGATATCCAAAACTAATACATATGCATATACATAGCATATACTGATATACATTTACATAATACATACACGGTCTCTTAAATTTCACGTCTTGTTAAATTTTCGTAACATCATATACATATATGGATACATGAAAAAACAAATCCATAATCATATACATATATACACATATAGATGCACAAAAGTAGTAATCGTTTATGCTGAATGTGGATCACCCGTTTAGAAGCTTCAAAATAGTTCAAACACTCGTTAGAACAGGGACGGAGCCATGTATATCACGGGATGGGCCATGGCCAACCCCATACTTGCATAAACTACTAGTGTATATATATATTATTTGGTGGTTTGTAATATATTTACTACACAAAACTTGTATTTACCCACCCCAATAACCGTTCAAACAAACAGTGTACTTTTTAGATTTTGACTCTAAATTGAGTGCATTGATATATAAGAAGTTTCATGGTCAACATCTATTAAACAATGTTACCACACCATATCCATTACTTTAATACATTTTAATCAATTTACACCTAGAAATACTAGGGGTGGCAATTTCTGACCCGACACGAAACCCGACCTGAAACCGACACGAAAATTAACAGGTTCGGGTTGAGTCTAAATATATTTGGGTCAGGTTTGGGTCGACCTATCTAACCCGTTTATTAAACAGGTCAGGTTCGGGTTGAGTATAAATTAAGCGGGTCGACCCGCCAACCCGTTTAAGATTTCTATTCTTAAATTTAACATTATTTATATTTTATTATTCGGTTTAATGGGTTAAACGGGTCGACCCACAAACCCATTTAACATGTTTAACCCGTGTATTGTGCTAACTTTTGTATATAAAATAGGTTAAATGGGTCAACCTGAAACCCGTTTAACCTATTCAACCCATGTAACCTATTTAACCCGTCAACCCAAGTATATATACAGGTTAAATGGGTCAGGTTCGGGTTATGTGTAAACAGGTTAAGGTTGACATAGCCGACCCGATTATTTAAATGGGTCATGTTTTGGTTGATGTTTTCTGACCCGTCAACCTGTCAACCCGAACCCGCCAACCCGAACCCGACCTGAATTGCCACCCCTAAGAAATACACTCTTTGTTTTTTATTTATTGTTTGTATCAAGTTATGAGGTATGTAACTTAATGGTATTTATTTCATTAATTTTATTTATTTTAAATAATAAACTTATTGCAAATATGTATCACTGTTGATGGTTTAGTGGTTTATTAGTTTAGTGCTTTAGTAAGTTATAGTTTGTTTCTGTTGTGGCTTACCCGACCATGAAATCCTGGCTTCGTCACTGCGTTAGAATGTTAGTAAAAAATTTGTATGCAGCTTCAAACCACATAATTCCCATCACATTGAAGGAAAAAACTTACAACAATTGAATGTAAACAATAACATCAATAAGAAACGGTGAAAACATGATCCATTCAAAAGCAAAGTCAAGTATGATTTGTGCTGAGCTAAAATCTACTTACCACGCTTGACAGTACGATTGCTACCCTTATTAATTCACTATTTGAACATTACCTCATATATTAGTTGAAAAGAAATACTTTGAAATATATTTTAGAGAAACAGATATTTGGTCCCCATTTTGATATGTCACACTAATTGTCGTTGGTCCGGACTACCATTTTTTCTTCGAAAAGTTGCTAGCATAAATCTGTCCATTAGCATAAACTCGCATTGTTAGCATAATTATATCAGTTTTCACTTTGAATTCGATGTAACAACCATTAACACCAAACATTGGATTAAATTACAAGTTGCATATGATGTCTATTGTTTTAGCTTGAAAAAAAATCACGATGCATATTTCTTACTCACTATATTATCAAAATTAGCATATATATTTTCTTACTCACTATATTATCAAAATTAGCATATATATTAGCGATTTATTCAAAAAAGCTATGAAATCATACAAATTATTATACATCAGTTCTAGTTAAATATTAGTTCTAGTTATGTATCTCAACTTACATTAATGCACTCATCTACATATATTAAGTAGCATTTTTTTTTCTTTTCCTAGATCTATGTGGGACTAAGGCCGGATGGAGTGGTGAGGCAAAACTCACCTAACACGTCAGCACCACATCAGCTTTCTCTCTACAAATAAAACTCACCTTACAACTCACTTTTCAACCGTAATAAGAACTCACCTTACCACTAAAACTCACATTTCATTAAAATACCCACTTTATATAAAATATACCCACTAAATATCCACACACACTCACAATCAATTAAAATACACTTAATAAAAAAGAAAGGGGCCCACAAATAAAACTCACCGTGAGGTGAGAAACTCACCAAAAGGTGGGTTTTTTCGGTGTTAACTCACCAAGCAAATCCAATGTGGCAAGGTGAGTTTGGAGGGTGGCATGGCAACTCGCGCGTGAGTTGGAAACTCAACTAGGTGAGTTTGCCAAACCCACCTCCACTCCGTCCAGCCTAAAAGGAACCTCACTTGTTATTTGTAAATATTCATCTTGATAAATTAATGCCTACGATGGTGAAGATTTATCGAACACTTTAACAACTGCTGCATTTCAGTTCAAAAATCTTTTAGTATTTTTATCTCTTAAACAGATGCTTCATTTCAGCTATCACACTGTGGCTACAGGACAACACGAAGAAACCAACATATTCTGATTTCTCGTCGTTCTTTGTCCAATATAATTGTGAGCTACACGAAACCCAAAGTTTAAAGCTCACGTTTTGTTATGTTTCTTCACTTGAATGTTTGTTTTAATTTGTCAAAACCATAGAAGAAAGAAAATTACAGTTGACCAAGTTACTCTTTCTTCTTTGACCAAGCTCCAGCACCTCAAGATAATGAAATCATCTTATTCTGTAAATCCAGGTTAATGTGTTTCTGTAATGTGAAAATGTGAAATCCCATGTATTTTGAGTTTTGATCCCAGTTTCGAACTTGTTCTTTTAATATAGTTATATATACGTTACAGTTTTTGGATTATGGTTTATATCTTCAGCTAGTCTCTAAACATTTAGAAATCTTTTGGTCAAAATATGGGAACATCAAACATGTAAAGGTGGAAATTTGAACGGGTTGCTTTCAATATTTTACCAAACAGACCAGGCCGAAACGATTAGTCAAAATGTGTTATCTGTCTAAAAATAACAAAAGTACTAGATTAAATAAGATCGCCGAACTATAATCATTCTGTAATACTGATTTTCAGTAAAACAATATAGGAGCATTTAAGCATTTGAAGACTGCTTGGTTGACTGTCGACCCTGATAACCTATTTGACTTGTTTCCAATTAACGCCAACTTTAGCTAGTTGGAGATTTCATACAACTCAAATGAACCGATATTTATGTAAATGGATTGAAATTACCAAATGTTCAAAATACAGTAAAACTTATGTGTCAAAAAGAATGATCACAATCGGTATAGTCTTATCAAAATTAGCATGTTTTCAAGATTCATACTTTAAACTACTACAGAGTGAGTACAATCAATGTTTCTTTATAAGTTCATCGAACTTTTTCTCTTGCTCCGCAGTTACATTCTCAAGTTTCTCAGCAATAACATCCACATTACCATTTTCTTGGCTCGAGCAGTCGAGCCATGCTCCTCTGTGAGAAGGTATGGGTACCCAATCAAGATTCCGATATCAATTGAGTAATGAATGTTCCAAAGATTAGGTAGTGGCAAGATGGGCGGGTTAGGTAGCGGGTCAAAACAAGTGTGGGTAGACGGGTCATGTTTTAGTGGTCACGTAACGTGGTGTTACTGGATAAAAGTTTCTCGTCTTGTGTTGTTTTGAGCGCTTGTGTCTTGTGTTCTTTTTGCGTCTCGTTAGTTCTTCAAGTTCTCTGTATATTCGTCTCGTTGCTCATTTATCATGAAAATAGCAGATACAATTTATTTGCAACATTATTAAGGTTTTATGATTTATAAGATAGACATGGACTTAAAATTGAAAGCTAAACTGATGACTAAGGTTGATGATAGAATGACTATTTTCGAACACACGGAATGGATACATACCTCACATTGGGATTTCAGATAAAATGTATTATAAAATAAGACAATTTTATAATTAACCATCATAGAAATGGTGAAAACATCAAGTTACAATGCGAACAAACTCTTTCAAGTTACGATGCGAATAGTGGTTAATGTTTTAAAACCCGGTTTTTTAGTTGACCCAGTTTAGTGAGCGGTTCATCGGGTCACCGGTTCAACCGGTTGAACCGCCGGGTCAAACCGGTTCTATACATATATATATTTTTTTCATTATATTTAATATGTAGTGTTGTATGATCTCAAAAATTATCTTACGTTCAATTGAACGAATGAAAAATATTAAGTCTTTACTCATTAGCTTTAGTTTTTTAGTTCTATTTTTTATAAAATTATAACAAAAATTTGCAAAAACAATTAACTCATTGTTACAAGTTGTAATATGCTGTAATAAAAAATAAAATTATAGTTGGTATTTTAAGTTAGTTTTAACTCTATTTTAACTAACACTAGTCACCATCACTTCAATTTATCAATTAAACTTATAAATGTTTATGAAAAAAAAGTTTTGTTATATTTTTTTCAAAAAAGTCACAACCCGGCCGGGTTTATCAAATCGGGTCAACTCGGGTCAACGAAAAATCGACGGGTCAATCCTTACATCCGGCCCGGTCTCCGAGCCGATTCACGGTTCAACCGGCCGGGTCAACCCGGTTTTTAAAACATTGGGTTCAATGCCTTCTTTTGCGAACAGTGGTTTTACAAGCCACATAACAACCAGCTTAACTATTTCAGTCTTACTTTAATTACTACTGTGACATAACAACCAGCGACAATAAGGGCTCGTTTGGTTTGTAGACGGGTTTAAGATTAAGATTTGGATTTGAATTTAGATTTGGTATAAGTTTAGGAGAGAGAAAATATAATATAATTATTTAAATGGTTTTTATTAATATTTATTGAATAAAAAATTAAGAAAATAAAAAAAAATGAAAGAACATTTTGTGGTTGAGAATTAAAACATCACAATACTACTGACAATTTTTCATAAACCATGAAATTCATCCGTTTCACTTTTGAAGGCATGAAGCACAAATATTTACTTTATAAGTGCTTTACAAACATGGGCCCACTGAGTCAAAACCCAAAAACCAAACTGACCCTAAATAGTGAATCTAATATCAAGCGTATTATTTTTCCAACTGTATTGGGTTTATGCGAGTATTATTTTTCCAACTGTATTGGGCTTATGTGAAAACCAGCTTTTCTGATCAAACATCGCATCAAAGATTAAAAGTAAAGAGAACAAAGAAGCTTCAAATATAGACATCTCTTATCCCACAAATGAGTGCAAAGTTCAACCTAAGTCAAGACGCAAAGAACTTGATCTAGCAAATAGAGATAATAAAAATGATAAAATAAAGTAAAAACCCAAGATACCGAATAAAATCCATAGATAAAATCAAGAGCAATATCGCCCTAAACAAAATTCACCCCCATAAAAACAGAGGTACCAGATTACCAAAGCACAGATTGTATTGTATCACAAGCAACCTGAACAAAACAGGTGCAACTGAAAATAAACTAACATAAAATGTAAACAGATAAATATCGACCACAAACTTAGTCGACCTCTTCGATCTTGGGACCAGCACCGCCACCTGATGGTGCGGGTTCCTCATCCATGCCTCCTGCAGCATCACCAGCTCCTCCCTGGTACATCTTAGCAATGATCGGGTTGCACACGTTCTCTAGCTCCTTCATCTTGTCTTCAAACTCATCAGCCTCAGCAAGCTGGTTGGCATCCAACCATGCAATGGCCTCATCGATAGCATCCTCGATCTTCTTCTTGTCACCAGGGGTCAACTTCTCACCGATCTTCTCATCCTTGACGGTGTTCCTCATGTTGTAGGCGTAGTTCTCAAGAGCATTCTTGGCCTCAACCTTCTTCTTGTGCTCCTCATCCTCAGACTTGTATTTCTCAGCCTCCTGAACCATCTTCTCAATTTCCTCCTTTGAGAGTCTACCCTTGTCATTGGTGATGGTGATCTTGTTCTTCTGTCCAGTGGTCTTGTCTTCGGCTGAGACATTAAGGATACCATTGGCATCGATGTCAAAGCAGACTGTGATCTGTGGGACACCACGAGGAGCAGGTGGGATTCCAGAAAGCTCAAACTTGCCCAACAAGTTGTTGTCACGGGTTCTGGTTCTTTCACCTTCATACACTTGGATCAACACACCAGGCTGGTTGTCAGAGTATGTGGAGAAAACTTGCTCCTTCTTGGTTGGGATGGTGGTGTTTCTTGGGATAAGAACAGTCATAACACCTCCAGCAGTCTCAAGACCAAGAGACAATGGAGTAACATCCAAAAGAAGCAAGTCCTGGACCTTCTCATTGCCCTCACCACTCAAGATAGCGGCTTGGACAGCAGCACCGTAGGCAACAGCCTCATCTGGGTTGATGCTCTTGCAGAGCTCCTTTCCATTGAAAAAGTCCTGAAGAAGCTGTTGAACCTTGGGAATACGGGTGGATCCACCAACAAGAACAACATCGTGGATTGAGCTCTTGTCCATCTTGGCGTCTCTCAAACACTTCTCAACTGGCTCCATACACTTTCTGAACAAGTCCATGTTCAATTCCTCAAATCTGGCACGGGTGATGGTGGAGTAGAAGTCAACACCTTCGTATAGAGAGTCAATTTCAATGGTGGTTTGAGCAGTTGATGAGAGGGTTCTCTTGGCTCTTTCACAAGATGTCCTCAACCTTCTAAGGGCTCTGGGGTTGCCGGTGATATCCTTCTTGTGTTTCCTCTTGAACTCTTGAACAAAGTGGTTCACCATTCTGTTGTCAAAATCTTCACCACCAAGATGGGTGTCTCCAGCTGTGGCTTTAACTTCAAAGATACCTTCTTCAATTGTCAAAAGCGACACATCAAAGGTACCACCACCAAGATCAAAGATGAGCACATTCTTCTCACCAACGCTGGTAGCCTTCTTGTCAAGACCATAGGCGATGGCAGCAGCTGTTGGCTCGTTAATGATACGCATAACATTGAGACCAGAGATGACTCCGGCGTCCTTGGTAGCTTGACGCTGTGAGTCGTTGAAGTAGGCAGGGACTGTAACAACAGCGTTCTTTACTGTTGAACCAAGGAAAGCCTCGGCAATTTCCTTCATCTTGATGAGGACCATAGAAGAGATTTCCTCTGCGGCAAAGGTCTTCTCCTCACCCTTGTAGTTAACAGCTATCATAGGCTTCTCAGCTGGTCCAGGGGTAACCTTGAATGGCCACAACTTGATGTCACTTTGGACTGAAGCGTCAGAAAATCTCCTACCGATGAGACGTTTAGCATCTGTAAATGAAAGCAACAGGTTATACAATGCTTCTCGGAACAAATGCAAAATAAAGTTATTTCATATAATAACAGATAACGTTGAGCCTGGTGAAAAAATCAAAAACTACACTTTAAGGGATGATACACTTATCAACTTGAGATAATGAGCTTTGACAAGCCAAACCAAATGTTCACAAAACATTCAGCCCTAAAGGAAGACAAAGAATCTAAAGCAAACAGCCAATAGAGCAAACAGCTAAAACCTCACATTCGCTAAATTAATTGCATAAGTATTTTTTAGAAGAACTCCCAAAAATAGCATAACTTAAAACATGTAACATAACCTTAGATAGGCAATCATTTTCAGCTGACATGATAAAGCATTAAAGAGTGATTCTTTAGGTTTATTTTTTGGGCTTATGAACTCGGTGAAAAACTGATGAGTTGAAAACTTATCTATTATAGCTTAATTTGAGCTTATTATGTTTTCAAAAACAATAAAAAGCGCAACAATCCAACAAACAAGCTAAAAGCAAACTTTAAATTAATCAAAACTATATTAATTCATGTACCATGACTGTAAAAACATAGACCTTGTGGTATTTACTTTAGCTTATTCGTTTGGATTGAGGACTCTAAAAAAGCCAATAATCTGCTTCAATAGAGCACATAAGTTAATCAACTTAAGCTTATGAAGCTACATAAGCCATAAGCTGCAGTGGATAGGCTTATACGCACTAAAAGTACAACTACAAGCTTTTCAAGAGATAAGAAACCTTAAATTCCCACAAGCTAAAGCAAACACCCAATAATCAAACTAATAAATATTAATCAATTAATACCATAAAGCGAATCTAAAAACACTAATACAATCAAGCAAACAAAATAGTAGCATTTGAAACAACAAAAACTAACTATATATCGATCCAATCAGCATCACTATCTAAACTAATCTAACATCGTATACAAAAAAAAATTACAAAAAAAAACATAACGTGACTATCAATATCAATTCAAATCAGATCTAATAACATAAACACAATACTCATAACCTAAAAAACATCAACCATACACAACAGAAATTTATAAAATCAGTTTTATCAGATCTGACAATAACATAAGCCTCAATCAACATACATAACAATAATACTCAAAAAAAAGTCAGATCTAACAATATCATAAACAAAAAAGCATAACAATTTAACTAAAAATCTAATATACAATAGATATAAATAATCGTAAATAAAAAACAGATCTAATAAACTTACCGAAAACAGTGTTGGTAGGGTTCATGGCGACCTGATTCTTGGCAGCATCACCAATGAGCCTCTCAGAATCAGTAAAAGCAACATAAGACGGCGTCGTTCTGTTACCCTGATCATTAGCAATAATTTCAACACGGTCGTGTTGCCATACACCAACACATGAATAAGTTGTCCCTAGATCAATACCAATAGCAGGTCCTTCACCTTTACCAGCCATTTTTTACTCTCTCTCTCAAAATGTATGAAAAAGAATTAGGGTTTGTGATGAGAGAGTGTAATGTTTGAGGATTTGGGAAGCGGGTGTGAGGTGTGGTATATATATTAGGGTTTGAGAGGGTTTTGAGTTCTAGAATGTTCTTTAACCGTTAGGATTGGTTTGTGTGGTTTAATTGGACGGTTCAGATTGATTGTGATAGGGGTGTTTTGGGTTGGTCAAAGTGTGATTTGTGAAGACCTAATTTTTGGGAGCCTTTGTTACTTGCCGCCGCTCTTAGTTTGCATCTTTCTCTTTTTCCTTTTTTTTTAATAAGTAATTGGTTGATTTTTCCAAAATGTTTCTTTAGTAATGCAACTTGATACAGTGACTAAATTAGACCGTAACATTAAGGGTCTGTTTGTTTTTAGTTGGGTTTAACTTTGGGGATAAGGTTTAAAGGTTGGAGGGTTGGGACTAACGCTCAGTTCTCGAGTTTCATTTTCAAAAGAAAAGAAAGAAAAGGAAAAGGAACAAAAACATATTTGTGTTCTTGAGTTTTATTTTAATAAGAAAGGAAAGGAAAAGGAAAAAAAATTAAAGGTTTTTTGTTCTAAATCTTTCCTCCCATATTTGGACGGATTGGGAAGGAAAGTGTTTATATTGACAAATTTACCCTCATT
>BQNB010124509.1:0-19926 GCA_026074375.1 Tanacetum coccineum
AATTAACACTTATGAGCTTGAAAGACAACCAACTACTCTACGTTTAATGTCATGACTTATAAATAACACTATCATTTCTCATTTTTCGCAATTTAAAATCTCTAATAAAGAAATTCACAAATACTTAGCCTATATAAAATCCAACTCGGCATATTTAAAATCCACTTGAGATTAGCACAAGTCTTCATTTACTAAAGATTCAAGTCTAGCATGTTTAAAGTCTACATGAGACTAGCATAAACTATCACCATTAATTGTTAAGGGAGAAAGCTAGAACTCTACACGTTTGATCGGGTCAAAAATTACTTTTTATTCTCACCAACGGAAAACATACATTTTTGTCTTAACACTTTTTTATTATTATTATTTTTTTTGACAAATAAGAACTTAAAAATTTAAATTTTTTGCTATTTTTGTGGGAAAATAAGTACGTAAGAACAAAACAATAAGCAGGCAACATCAAATTGATAGATTCCCTCCCCAAACTAAAACGAAACATTGTCCTCAATGTTTAAGGTCAGGTCTATACGTAAATCTAAGCTGTTTATGAATTATGCAAAGATAAACGTGAATCGATAAGATGAATGCATATTGGATTTCCCCAAACTAATTTCACACAAAGGATAGGAAGCTCGAGTGAAACGGGATATAACACCGGACACGAGAGGCTTCAGAAATTGTTGGGTTAATCCTGCAAAAATCACAACAAACAACAAACAACAAACAACAAGAAACGGTAGAGGATAGCCACAACACATCACAACACATAGAAAGAAATTGGATAAGCATGAGGTGAACTCCCACGAAGCGGCTTGTTTTTGGTCACCGAGTCACAAGCTCGACTCGATCCCTGAATTTAGTTGTCCTTAGGGAGAGTGTGGAGATCCGGGACTACCTTGGGAGGTATGTCCCCTCCGAAGTAATGTTTCACACGGTGACCATTTACTTTGAAATTCAGGCCATCGGGTTGAGATAATTCCACTGTTCCATAAGGAAAAACTTTAGTGGTAGTGAAAGGTCTCGACCAACGAGTTTTAAGCTTTCCGGAGAATATCTTTAACCAGGAGTTGAAGAGTAAAACTTGATCACTAACATTAAAGATTCAATTCTTGATCTTTGAGTCGTGAAGCTTCTTCGTCTTCTCCTTGTAAATTAATGAATTCTCATAAGCTTGATCTCGAAGCTCATTAAGTTCATTTAGTTGCAGCTTTCGATGATCACCCGTGGTTTTGAGGTCGAAATTTACATGCTTAAGAGCCCAATACGCTTTGTGTTCCAATTCGACTGGTAAATGACAAGACTTTCCATAAATAAGCTCATAAGGTGTGCATCCGATCGGTGTTTTAAAAGCGGTTCAGAATGCCCACAAAGCATCGTCTAGCTTGTCGGACCAGGAGGCACGGTTTTCTCCTACCGTCCTTTCAAGAATACGCTTAAGACCACGATTTGACACTTCAACTTGACCACTCGTTTGAGGGTGGTAAACGGTAGATAAACGATGTGTGACTCCATATTTAGACATCACTTTGGCAAATTGATCATTACAAAAGTAGGTCCCACGATCGCTTATTATAGCTCTCGGTGTTCCAAATCGGGAAAAAAGAGACTTTAAAAATTTCACAACTACACGAGCATCGTTTGTGGGGAGCGCCTTTGCTTCAACCCATTTCTAAAGATAGTCGACTGCTACAAGGGTATACTTATTCCCTTTGGATGACGAAAAAGGTCCTATAAAATCAATACCTCATATGTCGAAGATTTCACAAACTTGGATAGCGTTTTGAGGCATTTCATCACGTTGAGAAATTTTGCCTTGTTGTTGGCACGTATCACAAGATTTGATCATCGAATGAGCATCTTGATATACAATGGGCCAAAAGAAACCGGCATCAAATACTTTTTGAGCTGTGAGATTGGCACTATGATGGCCCCCAGTGGGTCCTTCATGACAAGCCTTGAGGATTTCAAGAGCTTTGTGTCCATGTACACACCTATGAATGATTTGATCCGCACATATACGAAAGAGGTAGGGATCATCCCAGAAATAATGTTTTACGTCTTTGAAAAATTTCCTCTTCTGTTGAGTTGACATTCCTTTTATGATAAAATTCCTCGCATGGTAGTTTGCAAAATTGGCAAACTATAGGGTACTTCCATTTGATATAACTCCAAGAGTTTCTAAAGGAAAATGTTCTTTAATGTCTTTGTTTTCCAAAATATCTTTGTGAGGATTCTCGAGTCTTGACAAATGATCGGTGGCTAGATTTTCACTTCCTTTCTTGTCAAGAATGGTGATATCGAACTCTTGTAAAAGTAACACCCATCGAAGCAACTTTGGCTTGGCATCTTGTTTGTTCATGAGTTATTTTAAAGTAGAGTGGTCGGTATAAACAATGCTTTTAGATAAGACAAGATATGGCCGAAACTTTTCAAAAGCATACACTACGGCGAGCATCTCCTTCTCCGTTGTAGTGTAATGAATTTGAGCTTCGGTTATTGTCTTACTAGCATAATGAATTAATAAATTGGTTGAAAATCTCGTCTTACTTGTCCAAGAACCGCACAAACGCATAATCGCTTTGCATCACACATTAATTCGAAAGCTAGGTTTCCAATCCGGAACAACTAAATTGGATCTTCGTAAGCTTCTTCTTAAGGGTTTCGAAAGCATTGATACAATCTTAGAAAAATACAAAATGTGTGTTTTTTCGAGAAGATTGATTATGGTCTAGAAATCTTGAAAAGTCCTTGAATAAACTGACGGTAAAATCCTGCAATGACCCTAAAAAACTTCTAACATCCTTTAACAGGTAAGTCCGGAGGAGGGAGTTTAGCAATCACAACATCGTCTTTTTGCTCGTCCGACTCACTTCCGGACATATATAGTCTTACGAAACCTAAAACAATACCTTCTTTACACATAAATGAACATTTATCCAATTAAGACAAGATTTGTATCTCACCTCTTTTTAACATTGTTTCAAGATTAGAAAGACATGAATCAAAACTATCTCCAAAAACGGAAAAATCATCCATAAAACACTTCATAGTCTTCTTCTTATCAAATCTGTGAAAAAAATTCGGCCAATCATACAACTGTTGAAAAGTTCCAGAAGCATTACATAAATCAGGGGGGGGGGTGACAAATGGCATAAGACAAAAGCAAAGTACCATACGGGCACATAAAAGTCATTTTTTCTTGATCATGAGGATCAATTGGAATATGAAAATACCCTGAAAAACCATCTAAGAAACAATAGAATTCATTGCCGGCTAGACGTTCTAGCATTTGATCCATGAATGGGAGAGGAAAAATGATCTTTCGAGTTTGCTTCCATTAAGCTTCCTATAATCATACATACTCTCCACCGGTAACTAGACGTGACGGAATTAATTTCATTTTCATCATTTGCAACGACGGTCATTATCCTACCTTTTTTAGGAACACAATGGATTGGACTAACCCACGGCTGTCGTAAGGATCGGTATATCATTCCCGGCATCAAGAAGTTTAATCAAACCTCCTGTCTTTATGACTTCATGAATTTACGGGTCACCCATCTTTTGACTTTGCACCGATGGTTTACAATCATCTTCCATTAAAATCTTATGAGTACAAAAACGAGGGTCGATACCCTTGATATCGGTTATTTTCTAAGCAATGGCACTTTTATGAGATTTAAGAACTTTAATGAGAGCTTCTTTTTGATCGTTTTTTAAACCTTTGCTATGATGACGGGTAACTTTTCATTTTCTTTCCAAGAGAAAGCAGAATTCTTAAGTGAGATGGTAATCTTTCCAACTCTAATTCGGAGGCTCTCAAATTGAAGATTTGGCCTTCGTACTTCACTTTGCTTAAGTCCATCGAGGAAGTTGAAACGGGTCATCATTTAACAATTGTTCAAGCTCATAAAATATCTTCCGTCCACTCCGGATCACAATCATCAATGATCACTTTCCCAAAAGAGAAAATGATTTGTCATAAAGATAAGCATCGATTCTATTCCGAAAGTAATTCGGAAGTAAACGGCTCAGACGTCGAAGTGGATTGCCACTTGAAAAAAGTCATCACAATGAAAAGGCCTCAAAAGGTGTGTGGGGGCCGGAGGGAAGGATACGTACCTCCTGGAGCAAATGTTCATCAAGGAGATGGGGGATCGCAGTGGTTTCGGTGTTCTCTCAACGCGTGAGAGGAGGTCTAATATCAGGTATACTAACGTTTGGTTTAGAGGAGTATGACACATTACTAGTTTTGATGTCTTCAGGAGATGTTTAAAGTCGCGAGTACTTAAAAACGCAGAGATCGTTATACATGGTCAACACCGGTAACGTTTCACGCTCGTTCGCATTTCTCCTTCATAACGTCAATTAAGGTACGACCGGTTTTTAAAAATGACCTTCCAAGTATAAGAGGTACTCAGGGATCAACTTCGAAATCGACAACTACGAAATCGGCGGGAAAGTGGAATTTTCCAACTTTAACTTAGATGTCCTCGGCTAAACCCTTAGGTAAGTTCTGGATCGGTCCCTAACTCTAAAGAGCCTTCGGGTCGGTGAAAGTTCGGTAACGAAAGTTTTTCCAAATCGAAGGTGTCAATAGATTTATGCTCGCACCAAGATCGGCCAAGGCGTAACATATCTCTATTCCCAAAATTCACAAGGAATAAGGAATTTACCCGGATCTCCTAGCTTTTCGGGAAGCTTTTTAAGGACATTGCCGAGCAAATCTCGTCAATGAATTTTCGCTAATTTTAGCAACTTTTCTTAATCATTAACAAATTCCTATTCGTAGACAAATCTCGGCATTAAAACTAAGCATCCCGCAAAACTTTAAGATCAAAACGCAAATCTTAACAATTTGAAAAATCTTTTCTTTTGGTAGAACTTTTTCTCGATTCTTTTGATATTCTCATCTTAGAAGGTAAGGAATCTATGCGCTTTAGGTACCGTCTTCGTATCTCAGTTCCGGATCGGAGTCGATTTTGGTAATAGATCTACCGGAATCTCAGGGTTCCTAAATTGGTTTTAGGACAACCGGAGGTGGGATGTTGAGCGGTACTTCACTTGGAAATCAATTTGCCTCGCTCGATCGTATTCTCCTCGTACTCTCATTCCACTACCTTTTCGAAAAGTTAGTTGAAAAAGATCGAGGGTCCCTTTGTAAGCACACCAACTTCGGGTATGGATCGCATCATCTCGCCCTTCCGGTAAGAATTGTGTATTACTCGGAAGAGTACCTGAAGATGAGGTTGGGCTTGAAAAGAAACTATTAACCATTTTGAAGATTATTCTGCAACGTGTTTTGAAAAGCCTATTTTGAACTCATCAAAGCGGTTTTGTGATTCTTGATGGAGTTTGAATCTCGTTCCTTAACTCTCCTTTCATCCGAAGTGATTGTTGGTATTCAAATTCCCTAATCGTTTGTTCAATAGACTTCATTAATTTTGAAAACCATTTGAAAAATCGTTCATCTATTATTAGGCATTTGAAACGTTTAGTTTTGAAAACCTTGGTCTGAAAATTCGAAGCTGATTAAACTTGACTTTTAAACCTTGATTTTGAAAATTGTTCCCTCGATAAAATTTCCCTTGACTTTGAATTGGTATAATTCCTATTTTGGACCTTGATTGCACCGCGCAAAACCAGGTGGTGCCATTTGATTACTAACTCGATTCGGTGGGGCTTGTTGATTATAAATTCCCGTGGTAGCACAAACATTTTGGTTATTATCGGTAGCCGGACAATTATACCATGCATGAGATCCACCACAAGTAACATAATTTTCCTCAACCGCCTTAACCGGTGCGGGAGTAACACCTTTTGGAACAATCTCGACTAAGGTTGAAAGTTGATCCGCAAGTTTGTCAATTCGTTCATCCGTTTTGCTAACATTTTCCCTAGAATTAACCTTAGAAGCATTTGTTTTGTTTCTCGAATAACGCACTTTTGACTTATTTTCAATTATATTCAAAGCTTCCCTAGTAGTCTTACTTAACAAATTACCACCCAACCCTCGTAACCATCACAACCCCCCCCACGCCACCACCGCCCCACCCCCCCCCCCCGCGGAAATTTAAGAGTCCTTGTTCGTTCTCGGTTAAACCATTATAAAAGGTATCAACTTGAGTTAACTCCGAAAATCCGTGGTGAGACAAATAACTAAGCATAGCCCTTAATACGTACCCACGCTTCACTAAAAGATTCATCGAATTCTTGTGAAAAACGAGAAATTTTGTTCTTTAGGTGAGTGGTCTTTGAAGGGGGGAAAAATTGGTTAACGAACTTGGTAACGAGATCATCCCAAGTCAAAATTGAATTCGGGGGTTCTTTCTCTCACCAAGTTTTTAGCGGCTACCCTCCGAGCGAAAAAGGAAACTCATGACTTAATCACATCATTAGGCACATTCCTAAAACGTAAAGTCGAAGTGATCCTTTTGAAACTATTAATATGAGCATGAGGATTCTCATTTTCTAAACCATGAAACGGGTTCGCTTGAACCAATTGAAGCAAATTAGTTTTGATCTCAAAATTGTAACAACCCCAAATCAGGTAGCAGCGGAATAGTAACATTGGGGTGCTACTTCAAGTACAACAAACAAGATATAGGAAATGACCAAGAATGGACATTTTAAGATAATATTTCATTTATAGCAAAATATCAGAGTTAATACATTAGGTCCCATAAGTTTTTGATGTCATAAACATTCAACATACATTTAAACAAAATCTCAAAAGATGACTTAAGTTTTATGAAATACAAAAGTTGCATATAATTTAGATAAAACACATTGCTCCAGGGGATCTGATTAGCATTAGCGAGTCCCAAAGTCTGAACATTTCCGTTCCACCAGGTTAGGGCACGACCCTCGAACGTGCACATACCAAACTAACTTGTCATCTTAGCACATTTGCCAATCTCAAACAACTTGCCTAGCTTTCGAACCAACGTTTCAGTCCGACTACGCCTTACAGTCCCCTTGAAAAGAGTGAGGCTTGCAGATCATAAATGTCTTTATACGAACATCCATCATCTCTGGCACAACAGTCCCTCCAGTATTTGTTGATCCAATCCACCCAGTCTTGTTTGCGTCTCTCAGTCTTTTCATATTTTTTCCAATGGCTTGCCACATGCCTTTCCACTATCTTCCTAACGGATTTCTTCTAACTCCTGGGGCGCATGAATTCTGGAAACAAACTTGTACAATTCGTATAAGAATTTGTAAAGGTATGCAGAGTTATGGATAAAGAAAAGATTAAAGGGAGAAAAGGAAATACAAGGATGATAAATAATCATGAATACTCAGGGTATATAAAAATTTTGACTGATAGAGATAGATATTGATATGTCAAAAGAATAGATGTTAAGAGATCGAATTTAAACCCAGTATATATATATATAAATATATATATATATATATATATATAATATATAATATAAGGTTATATATATAAATGCAATAAATAATCCAGAAAAGCAAGTAAGGGATCGGGGAATATCGCGCGTGGATATCGGTTAGCATGAAGGGATTCTGTAAATTTGAAATGAAAGAAAGAAAATCTTTATACTTTGTAGTTATTAGACGAAGTTTTTAAAATGGCCCATATCCCTATAGCTTGGCTCGGTACCATCTTTAACAACCACAAATCCAGGTACCCAGCGGAATAGTAAACATGAGGGTGCTACTTCAAGTACAACAAACAAGAATAGGAAATGACCAGAATGGACATTTAAGATAATATTTTCATTTATAGCAAAAATACAGAGGTTTAATACATTAGGTCCCACAAGTTTTTGATGTCATAAACTATTCAACATACATTTAAACAAAATCTCAAAGATGACTTAAGTTTTAGAAAACAAAAGTACATATAAATTGTAGATAAAACACAGAATCCATCTCAAGATTCCGCCAGGCTCCCCTTCAGTCTTCATACCCTAGGACATAAAATTACATGCTAAAAGTTCAACACAAGGTTGAGGTGAAATCATAGGTTTTGTTGGTAAATTGTTGACCACAAGATCGATGTAATAATAGACTCTAAAACACATTAGTATTCCAAAACGTTATTATTGCACTAAGCTTCATGAACCCGAGCCTTAACTAGTTTGTGCCCCCAAATGTATAGGATGCTTGCCAACAACCTAAAAGTATTCTCAATTTTAAAATACACCCATGGTCCAACTTGGTGACAGAAATACCAGTGGGGATTGTCAGTCCCCGATAGATCTATCCACAACACTCGCGCTCACTACAATAGCACTTGACGTTCAATGATATATTAGGAGTCTTAATTGGCAATAGGAGTAACTTAGGCAATAGCTATTCAGGCAGTAAATCTGGATAGATACAGTTTAAAACACTTTGAAAACACTTAGAAAAACCATTGTGTCCAATAGTAAAATACGCATGTAAATTCACCCCTTAGAGGTTTGTAAAACAATTAAGTAGTAAAAAAAGGGGCTTATGAACCTCACCTTGAGTACTGATAGTCCAATAATCACAGATAAAAATGTCACGCAAAACGTGCGATGCACACCTATTAAACATAAGGACGTATAAAGTACCAAGTAACATCAATTTATAACATTGAATATAATCTTATAGTTGTTACATCGTACTATCGTTCGGGCTATCATAAATAAAGAGGTCATGACATGACGTTCGAGGAGTTAGGATACTTTAAAATCGTAAATCCAACAACATCGTCTGATCGTCATCCGAAGAGGCCTCTAATGAACTCCCTATTAATATAGCACATGATAACCACTCAATAGTCCTATAAAGTCATAATCACCGACTAATCCGTTTTAGTAAAATAAATTTATAAAGTTGAAAACGATTATAAATATACATTTCGTAAAAATTACCAAATTTGTTCGTTTTAAGCCCGTTCTCGCGGTTTCTTACGTCCACGTCCTTCGTATTAAGACTAGCGATCCAAAATAGTACATTTTTAGAGTTTTTAAGATTCTGCGATGAATAGTAAAAATTACTATTCACAACAGCTCGTTGGTACGTTTAATTACGAAAACTCGTAATCGCGATAACTATACGTTTTAACTCGATTTTTAGTGATTCCACGAGGTACGTTCTCCGTTATTAAAAGTTATATGCATATTTTAGATGTTAAAAATAAAAGTTGCTGTAATGAATAGTAACTTTTTATAAAAATAGTTTTATAAAAGTATTTATAGTCGTAAACTCGTTTTTAACATCATTTTCGTTATAGATCGATTGTTTTGAGTTTTTCTTATCATTATGGAAATCGTAACGAGGCTTAATATTTTTTATAAATAACATTACCTACTATCTAAGTTCGAATTTTAAACACCATATGTATTTTAGTGTATAACTTTTATAAAACCTTGTTTTTTATGTATTATTAACTTTAGTAGTTTACTATAAAAACTATTAAAAAACACATTTGACACTTGTGGTACTTATAATAAAGTCCAATATCATCCCTAGTCCTTGTAAATTCATTGTAACAAGTTTAACCCTTTTACTTTCATTATTTTCACATGTGAAGATTAAGAAACCTTATAAAACCCTAATTTAACCTAAACATGTTTAACTAATCCATAGTTTAAACATACTTTTATTTTTACTTTTCCATGGTATATAGGACCATATGACATAAGAATAAGTGTATAAATTGATAAACTCAAATAAAAACCCATTTTACACATTTAAAAGTCATTAGTGGTGATTTAGCCGTAAATAACATATAACACATAAAATCACAACAATTAAAAGTATGAAGGATTTAGAAAGACCTTAGTGATGATGTATATGATGTAAAATGAATGCTAAACCCGTGTTTAAAAACCTTTAATCCAAAAGCCCTCTTTCAAGCTTATAACCCTAGATTAGGTTTCCAAACCCTAATATTACTTTTTTCTTCTAATACATGCAAATATTTAACCAATGCTTGCAAACACCTAAAAACCTTAAGAATGTTGTGTATAATGTCTTGTATATATCTTAGAAACTCAAAGTGTGGCTAAAAGTTATGGCAGGGTTTTGTGCCTGTTGGGTTTTTATGTATAAAAGAGGAAGAAAATAAATTTTGCATGTAAGGATATAAGTAAATGTTACTAATGCATGCATGGGTATTTATAGTAAAAATATCTAGCTAACTTAACCATGGTTACTTTCTAACCCTAGGTTAAGTTTAACATAACAAGTTGATAAAGGTGTAAGAGATCTTTTATTAAATATCTAGATAATATTTACAGAGTTTAAATTCTTTGATTATCTAATAATTTCGGCATAATACTTATATATATGATGTAATATTTGATTATTTTGAGTATTGGGTATAATCGTGGGTATTCGTTTAGGTGTAGTTAGGTTTTAGAACTTCCGGGTATGCCTAAACGCATTTTATCGTGAAACGTAAGCATTTTACGTAGCCAAATAAAATAAGATGAACAAAGTTATTAAGGAACTAGAATAGATTCAAGTGTGGTTTTGTTGGTTGGTTTAGTAGTGAACGGGATTAGGTTAGTATAGGCACTATTGTGAAGATTAGATGGATTTTTGGAAGCTTTTGTGAAAAATATGGTTGCTGATCCGATTTTGTTTTGAGGTTTTAGGCGACTTAAAAATGTTTCTATTGGGCAAGAAGGTAGTTTTTAGAGAGCTTGTTTCGAATAGATAGATTTTCATATATCGAACACTAAAAGCGGATTTAAAACGGCCAAGTTATAGCGAAATGAATTTTGAAACACTTTTCGGATAAATACTTATTTAAGTTGCTGATTGGAATTATAAAATGGGTTTTCGGACACTTTCGAGTTGATTTGAGCTTTTAAAACATTGGTGAAACGTATATAGACACTAGTATATTAAGTGGAAACTTTAGAAACGTCACAAATATATCGTCGGGATTTCTAAAACGGAAAACTTCTAAAAATAGTAACTTTTGATATTTATTAGCGAGATGGACTTAGAAGTTAGGCGTTTAGGTTTAAGTAGCGTGTGCTAGGTAAATGGAATCATCGAATAGTAACTTTCTAAAAATAGAAAGTTTTCTTATAACATGGCGTAACATAACTATAAACCTTATACTTTCATAATGACACATTTTACCATATAAACTAAAGCGCAAACACTTATGGATGTCTATTTTTCTTACAAGCGTATTATCTGATGTTTCATATTTATTTCTCGTTTCTAAAGCGCGTCTATTAATTAGGTCGCGGTTAAAGTCGTTCGTTATCGTTATTCACTTCGTTATCTTGCTCACTACTTGCTTAAGGTGAGTTCATAGCCCCATGTTTTTACTACTTTGCTTTACTATTTGGGGGTGAGAAACATTGCTTGCTTTTAAACATTGGACACAAATGCTTTACGTTTTTCCCAATCTTGTTTACGTGTTGCCTAAGTAGTATTGAAACTTGTATGCTCGAGTTATCATGAACCGTTAGTTACTTATGATCTGTTGGATTGGTAAGTGAGCGCGAGTGTTGTAAATAAATCTATTGGGACTAATCATCCCTGTCCGGGTAAGTAGCTCTTACTGGATCAACAGACGTATACCATGTCGAGTGATACGGTGAAGCGCCATGATGGCACCCGTCAGGGCAAGTTTATTAAGCATTTTGCATGCTTCCATTACATTTAGCCTCGGTGTCATGAGCTTAGTGCAACGTAAATGCCTTTTTACGTGATATTGTATCTGTTATAATAGTCACATGCATTTTGCAAAATTTGTGGTCCATTCTTATATCAAATTCAAACCTATGAATTCACCAACTTTATGTTGACGTTTTAGCATGTTTTTCTCAGGTGCTTAGCTGTGGATGTCTTTATTCGCTATATGGTGTCGCCTTGCATTGGACCAATTTTCAAAACTATTATCATATGTTTTAACATCGTTGTCAATTTCTAAAACTTTTATTCGATTCCGCATATATTCTATGAACCTATGTAAAACTTTAACTATTTTCATTTAATGCAACGATGTTGGATTTCTAAATGTACCATTAGAGGTCGTTCTTTGTATCTTGTGTGATGTATATTATGACGTCACGCCCCTGGACACGTGTTTCCGTCCAGGCCCGACAGATTGGTATCCAAAGCCAAGGTTATAGAGAACCAGGTAGACTATTAGGTCTGGTCTATAACTAGTTTGTGATCCTACGTGTTTCTACTTACTTACGTATATAATTACTATCGATAAGTATACGAGTATTAATTATAATGCATTTCCATAATTATATTACATTTAATTTTGCCATGACTATATTTTACATCTATATTTTTCTGCATTGCACGTACTGGCATGGTTTCATATAAAGGGGTTTTATATAAACTTTTGCTTGTGCAGGTTATGGCAGCTATGGTTATTTCTATTTCTTCGGACTTATCAGACGAGAGTGTGGGATCCTCTTTTTCGCGAGTTATTCTTATCGGTTCTATTTCTGTTGAGGTCCTAGTTGCACTGGAGGTGGGGGCGGCTGCAGTTGCCTCACCTGCTGGGTGCATGATCTTGATACTCATTCATCATTAGAGGCTGATCCATATAATTACAATGATCTTTAAAACTTTTCTCGACTTTACATTATATCGTTTTGCATAACTTTGAAATTCGTTACAGTCTGCCGACCCCACTGGTTATCCTACTATTTGACTCTGAAGACGACCTTGAACACCCGTCCCATACTATTGAAACATCTACGTCATCTCGTTACGTCTCAACTTCTCTTACTTCTCGTAACTCCTAGGAGCATGCCGATTAATTCGCACACAACTTTAACCCATCACCTCATAACATCCCATTTTTGGAAGCACGACTTTTGAAATTAGACTTATTTCATTTTCTTTACTCCGTTCAGTTTTGAAGTAAATACTGACAACAAGACAAGGAATGAGATCCACAAGGATCGAGTGTATTGTAACCCAACGAATTGCGAATGCTATCGAAGCTAATACTGTCTATAAGGAAAGAATCCACATGGCTCGCTACTAAATAGATTAGGTCATACATTAGGAAACCAAGGTGGTAAGGAATGCCAACAACAAAATAAATGACAAAAGGTCGTGAGAGCTTACATTGCTAAACCAAATTTCAAGAAAAGATGTGTAAGAGAGTTACCCTTTTACAACAAACGTAAGTTGCACGACACTAGACCATGCATTTTGAAGTGCAATAACTACAAGAGTGTTGGCCATGTGTGTAGAAATTGTAGGACACCCGTTTCAATAACGACTTAGAGGCCACAGTGGCAAATTAGAAATCTGAACCATTTGAATCGTATTTAGGAGGTTAAAACTCGTAGGAACTCTAACCCGTCAAAGATAACGCTGATACTTAAGGAGAGATTTTTCCTTATCTAGTGAAACCTAAGTAGATTTAGACTGTAATCTCTAAGAGTTTTACACTAGTACTTTCATGTGAATTTCATGTATTGTGTGGATTTTTCTAAATCCTTTGTTCAATTTGTGTCATGACGATTTTGTCAGTTACATTACAATTCTCTAGTAAATGTATGTAAGCTACTTATTGAGTCTGTTATCGTCTTACAACCCATTTCACTATTATTATATAAATTGTCTTACTGTTATAAACTAACTGGATGGTATCATACGAACTATATTAGTGTCGTCTTATAAACATAGTTGTTGTCGCGTTATAAACTATTCCCGCGCGCGCGAACTGACAATTGCTGCTATTTCAGAGCGCGATGATCTTACTATAGTCCTTGTTGTATGTTAGAGAAGGGCCGTGGAGAGAGATCTCTCTATCTATATCGAAAGCACGCTTAGGAATCTCTAATATGGACACACAAAAAATATACTACGCAGGTAGCAGACACACACTTCTGCGCTGGTTATCCTAGGATTACCGCTTCTACTTGTGGAGAATATCACCCCTATAAGTTATCGGATCTGCTACACATCCGCATAAATTCAGTAGCATGTAAGAGCCTTTTACGTTAATTATAAAATCTTTTACTACCCGGAGAGTTGATATGTGATTGACGGGGTGACAATCACCTTAACTCATAATGACGTGGTAATGGTAAACGGGTCAATGAAGTAGTGGGTGGGTTGTGCATTGTAGAGAAGCGGATTGTTAACTGTGAATTGAGGAAATATGTAATAAGTGGCTAGCAAACATCTCTCAAGAGATACAGGAAAATAAAATCATATGTCTGATAGCCGAAGAGTCTCTCCTATCTATCTATATCACAGAGCACACACACACACACACATATCGTGAACAGAAAGAGGGGATTTATATTTATATGTGGATCTTCTATATCTCTATATATCTATCTTGTCTCTACTCGCTAACGTGTGTATTGTTTATTTAGTGTGGGAGGTGAAAAGAGAAAAGGGTGTGCATGCCTAAGGGTAGATTGTTTATATAAAATATGTTTGTTATCTATCTCGTATCCAAAATTTTACGATAAAAGTTATGGGGTACTCTCTATATAGTTACGAGTGAGAGTCGTTTTGGGATGGGGTAGGTATTCTAATCGTGTGTGTTTGTTCTGTGTTTTATTTGTATGGGGGTCTGTAAGGTTTGGAGGATTTAAGTTGATAAGTGGAGATTTTTTTTGTTTTCTATAAGAGTCCTATACTATCATAGTGAAAGTCTTCTATTTTTATTGATAGTGAGAAATTGTGGGTGTGTAGGAGAATAGTAGGTTGAGAGTGGGGAAGAAGAGGGAGAGTATGGGCTGGCGTTGATAAGATTGAGTTGCTGTGTGTGGGGGAGTTGTTAGGGAGGATGTGGGGTGATGGGGTTGGTGGTGAGAGTGAGAAGTGGATTTGAGCTGTTTTTTGTGTTAGTTTGAGGGAGAGTTTAATTATGTTTTATAATATGAAGGGGGTGAGAGTGGTGTAATTGGTTATGGTGTATTGTGATTGAGTGAGTGCGGTGTGAGAGAGTTGTCATTGAGTGTGTTATTTTGGTGAGGATTGTTGGGGGGTTAAGTTTTTGCGTGAATGATCTAGTTTTGTGGTAGGGTTGATGTGGTTGATGGAGGTGTTGGTGTTGGAGATAATTGAGAGAGATGATGAGAGATGAGTTGTATATCGGAGTTTATTTGTGAGTTATGTGTGTATGGTTGATGGATTGTTGGGTGGGTTTGTTTTGGGGTGTGGTTTTGAGAGAGTGTGAGAGAGTGGATGTTGATTGTATTGGTGGGGTATCTGATTTGAGAGAGTTTTATTAGAGAGTGTGAGAGGATATATAGTGAGAGATGAGTGTGTGGTGGGTTGTGTGGGGTTGAAGTTTATTATGTTGATATGGGTGGGAGTATTAGTAATTGGGGTGGGGTGAGAGAGTGATGTTTGAGTGAGGTGTAGTGAGAGAGAGATGTGTGTGTAGAGTGATCTGTGATATTATGTGAGGGTGGAGTTGGGTGAGTGTGTGTGTTTGTTGAGGGGAGTTTTGTTTATGATGATTTAGTTTATTTATGATGGGTTGTTTAGATGTGAGATGAGAGGGGGAGGTTAGTGTTGTAGGGATTTTGATTTGTTGTTTTGGAGGTGTTAGAGGTGAGAGTGAGAGTGGTGTTGTGTGTGTGTGGGTTTTTTTGGTTGGGGTTATACTGGGTTATTTGGGTGGGGGGTTGATGAGAGAGTGAGTGAATGGTGGATTTTTTGTTGTGAAGTGTGGTGTTATATAAGAGTTTGGTGTGTTGTGTTGTGTGATTGGTTGTGGTTGTTTGGTTTGGGTGTGGTGTGAGGTGAGAGTAGAGGATATATAGGAAGTGGGTTGGTATGTTAGTTTGTATTTTGGGTTGATGAGAGGAGTGTTGTGATATGGTTTTTGTTTGGTCTGTTTGGGTTGTGTTTTTTGTGGTGAGTGTGTGTAGGTTTGTTGTGAGGGTGTTGTTAGTTGGGTTGGTTTTTATTTTTGTTTTTTGAGATGAGAGATTGTAGTTGTGAGAGTGAGTTGGGGGAGTGTTTGTTTGTGTTGTTAGTGAGTGAGATGTTTTTGGGGGTGGGTATTGTTTTAGGGGATTGGTATGGTGTTGGAAGGTGGTGGGGTGTGGTGGGTTTGGTGTGGTGTGAGGGGGTTGTTGAGTGGTGGTGTTGGTTGGTGAAGTGTTGTGGTTGGTTGGTTTTTTGTTAGATAGGTTTGTTTGGTTTGTGGGGTTGTATTAGTTTGTTTGGTTTGTTTGTTCTTTTGGGTTTAGTTAGTTTGTTAGTCTTTTTTATAGGGTTTGTGATATTTTTTTTTTTTGATATTGAGTGGGGTGTTAGTGAAGATTGGTGGTTTTGTTTTTTTTTGTAGATATAATGAGTTGGTTTGGTGATGTAGTGAGTGATAGTGAGGATCGCTATTAGTGATAATAGTTGTAGATCTGAAGTGGGGGGGGGGTTTGGTGTGTAGTTGTTTGTTAGGTTGGGGTGTGGGGAGTGGGTTTTGTTTGGTTTGTGTGGTGTAGTTGTATTATCTATATATGAGGTGGAGAGTATGGGGTTTGTGGTTTTTTAGTTTTTTGGAGTGGGTTGATTATTTGTTGTGAGGGAAGTGTTAATTTAGAGGGTTTTTGTTGGTGGGGAGTGTTAGTTGGTATAGTATGTGTTTGGGGTGGTGAGTTATAGGGAAGAGAGGATTTGTGTGAGTAGGAGATTTGAGTGAATTTTTGTAGAGAGTTTAGTGTGATTAGTGAGCGGGATGTATTTGATTGGGAGTGAGTTTAGAGAGGAGTTGTTATAGTTTATTATGTTTGAGGTTTTTTTTATAGTGTAAGTGGGGTAGAGAGATTTATTTATATATGTTTTTAGTGTTGGAGTTTTTTTGTTAGGTTTAGTGAGTGGAGGTGGATTGTTGAGGTTGTATGAGCGTTGTTAGTAGTTTGGAGGTAGGTTCGGATGTGTGGTGGAGGTTTTGTATAGATGTTGGGTTGTGTGTGATGTTTTTTTTTTTTTTATGAGTGTGAGTGGAGTTATGTGTAATGGTTATTTGTTTGGGTTTTGTGTTTGGGTTGTTTTGTGAGAGAGAGAGGTATGATTAGATGGTTTGTTTTAGATAGGTTTGGTGTTATTAGGGGGTTTTAGGGTGTGAGAGAGAGGTTGGTGAGGTAGTTGGGTTGGGTTGAGGTAGGGGTGTATTTAGAGTTTGTTTTTTGTTTTGGTTTTTGTTGGGTTGTGTTTGTTTATATGTGAGATGGAGAGAGAGTGTGTGTGAGTGGTATGTGTGAGAGGGTGTATGTTGTTATTTTTTTTTTTGTAGTTTTTTGGAGTGGTGGGGGGTTGGATTTTTTTTTATTGTGATGGTGAGTGATGGATGGTGTGTGGTGTGGGGTGGGTTGGGGGGTTTCGCTTTCATCTCGCCCTTCGGGTTAGGAATCGTATTACTCGGAAGAGTACCCGAAGGTGAGGCTTGGGCTTGAAAGAAACTACTTAACATGTTTTGAAGATTATTTTGCAACGTGTTTTGAAAAGCATTATTTTGACTCATCAAAGCGGTTTGTTGATTCTTGATGGTATTTTGAATCTCGTTCTTTAACTCTCCTTTCATCGAAGTGATTTGGTATTGCAAATTCCTAATCGTTTGATCATTAGACTTCTTGTAATTCGAAAAATCATTTGAAAAATCGTTCACTTGATTATTAGGCACTTGAAACGGTTGATTTTGAAACCCTTGGTTTTGAAAATTCGAAGCATGATTAACTTGACCTTGAAAACCTTGATTTTGAAAATTGTTCCCTCGATTGAAATTATTCCCTTGACCTTGATTATTATAATTCCTATTTTGACTTTGATTTTGCACCGGAGCAAATCCTGGTGGTGCCATTTGATTACTAACTCGATTTGGTGGGGCTTGTTGATTATAAGTTCCCGTGGTTGCACAAACATTTTGGTTATTATCGGTAGCCGGACAATTATACCATGCATGAGCTCCACCACAAGTAACACAATTTTCCTCAACCGCCTTAACCGGTGCGGGAGGGACAACAACTTTCTTAGAAACAATTTCGACTAAGGTCGAAAGTTGATCCGCAAGTTTATCAATTCGTTCATCCGTTTTGCTAACATTTTCCCTAGAATTAACCCTAGAAGCATTTGTTTTATTTCTCGAATAACGCACTTTTGACTTGTTTTCAATTATATTCAAAGCTTCCCTAGTAGTCTTACTTAACAAATTACCACCCGCCGCGACATTTAAGGAGTCTTGTTCGTTCTCGGTTAAACCATTATAAAAGGTATCAACTTGAGTTAACTCTGAAAATCCGTGGTGAGGGCAAGATCTAAGCATACCCTTAAAACGTTCCCACGCTTCACTAAAAGATTCATCGAATTCTTGTGAAAAACGAGAAATTTTGTTCTTAAGGTGAGTGGTTTTTGAAGGGGGAAAATTGGTTAACGAACTTGGTAACGAGATCATCCCAAGTCAAAATTGAATTCGGGGGTTCTTTCTCGTACCAAGTTTTAGCGGCTCCCTCGAGCGAATAAGGAAACATCATGAGCTTAATCACATCATTAGGCACATTCCTAAATCGTAAGGTCGAAGTAATCCTTTTGAAACTATTAATATGAGCATGAGGATTTTCATTTTCTAAACCATGAAACGGGTTCGCTTTAACCAATTGAAGCAGATTAGTTTTGATCTCAAAATGATTGGCATTGATTTCGGGTAAAACAATAGCTTCTCCGTAACCCTCGGTGGGTGCACGGAGTAATTCCTCCATAGTTCGATCCGCCATCGCAACTATGGTTTGTCCGGGAATTGGCTCTTCTAAATTACAAGGTTCAACAACAACCGGAAGGGTTTGTTGTTGTTGACGAAGGTTACGGTTACGAGTTTGCGAGCGAGTGCGCATGCACTTAAAAAAAGAAAATCAAAAAGGAAAATTCTAAAATTAAAAGAAAAAATTTTTACACTAATTTTTTTGGATTTTTAATTTTTATTCACAACAAATTTTAACGGTTACACGAAAGAGACTTAAACCAAATAATCAACTACTTCACGGTAGCTCTTAAAAATTTATTTTCAAGGTGAGCCGTACTTCGTAGAGACACAAATGGCAAGTGTTAAATCTTTGGTTCGATTTGGGAACTTTTCAAGTTCACCGGAACTTATTTATGATAATACCTCAATTGAAGGTATTATATGTTGGTGTTCTTTTACCAACTTTGTTTATTTAATTTTTTTTAAGGACAATTTTTTATGTTTTTATGATAATTATACTAAAAAGAAAAGGAAAATATTTTTTTACTTTTTATATTTTATGATTTTTTTGGACTTTTTGAAAATTTTTAAACAAAAATGAAACTTTCGAGGACGAAAGGATCTTCAAATCTTATCAACAAACACAAAACGAGAGATTCGTTAACTCAAATCCCCGGCAGCGGCGCCAAAAATTTGATACGCTAAATAATATATACTAATATATAATATCACAAGAGAAATTAAGAGAGGGAATTTTTCACTCTTTAAAATATATATATTTAATATATAATATACGTATGTTTACCGGAAAGTATGATTTCCCGGGTCGTTTTCCCAATGATTTGAGAAATTGAAACCTCGCTTGATATTGGATACTGATTTGAATGGGTTCGAAGATTGATTGGGTTTTCTATAACTACTAATTAAAAACAAGCAATTAAAAACAATTAAAGCACTTAACAATTAACGGGAAACAAATAAAACGCGACAAATAAGCAAGTAAATCAAAATTAAGTCCTAAAAATGCAAACTAAATTCCTAAACCTAAATTAAGATAAAAGAAATTTTTAAGAAAAAGAAAAATATTTTTTTGATTATTTTTGAATTTTTTATTAATTAAAAACTATTTAAATTTAATTAAATCCTAAAAAAAATAAAAATAGAAAAAAAAATTGAAATTATATTTTTTTCTAGAAAACAAAGTAAAAGAAAATTTTAGAAAAAGGAATCACTATTTTTGACTTTTTAGATTTTAAGATATTAATTTTCTAAAATTTAAA
>BQNB010124510.1:0-16568 GCA_026074375.1 Tanacetum coccineum
GTTTTAGTCACTTCTCACCACTTCTTATTTTAATTTACTTCTCATTGGATCCCTACTATATATATATATATATATATATATATATATATATATATATATATATCCTAACTTCAATCGGCCATAGAATCTTTGTTTTTAAGAGTTATGGGACATGCGACCTACCGTTTCGAAGCTATGAACGTCCCCTAACATATTTTCTATCCCAAAATTAGTTTTACAAAGTTTAACCCGGTCGAATACGGCTCTCTAATTTTCTGCACTAAGTGGGTATTTTTAAACCCCATCAAAACTTCAATTTCACGCATCGCGGACATCGCCAATGCTCCTAAACTATCCTAACACTACCAATAATCATCTCAAACAATGATTCACCTCAAAAATTCAACATGCACTGTAATTCATGAATTCTAGATATAAAATCAAACACATGCAATCAATATATAATTGAATCAATAAAAAAAGGTAACAAAAATACTCACAATCACAATGCAATAGCAAGGAAATCAACACAATCAAACCCTTGATTTTTGGCCGAGCACCACAACAACCAAATCTATGACCCAAACTTGCTTTTTGTTATACCAAATCTTGTAAAAACACTTATAATTAAACCCTTTCAACACCAATTACATTTAATTTGATCAAAACCCTTCATGATCAAAAATCAAGAAAATCAAGAATTTGGGAAATCTTATGCATGGTGATTTTCTTGTGATAAGGAATGATTATGGTTAATTTAGAATTGATTTAAAGTGGAATAAAAGTGGTTTAATGATTTTTGATTGATGGTTTTTGGTGTTCTTGGTGATGGTGTCGAACACAGTAAGGAGGGAGAGGAGGTCGACACATTTTTGTGTCTGTTTTTTTATGTTTTAGTGATTTAGATAGACTCTTCTTTTTGTATAAAGAAAATATGTAATGGTGTAGTTAGTTTTAATGAATTGTAGGACTAATGGAAATGTAAGAGGGGTGGTTGGTTGAGGTCTTTATTGTTAGAGCCAACCAGGGGGAGTGTTTGGTTTTGTATGTTATGTTTAATTTATATTTTTATTTTTATTTTTCTAAAACATTTATACTACACTATTTGATTTAAAACACTTAGTTAAAATATTAAAAAGTGTTAAAGTATTATTTTTGGCACGGCTTCGGCAAAATGTGGAAAAAAAATCATAAAATACTAAAATAGAAATAAATTGACTTTCGGAGTAAAAATGTGAAATTTTAAATTTCTTAAAACGTTTTACGGATAGTTATTCAAAGCACAACTCGTAAATAGCTAAAACGATGATTTTCGTTAAAACGGATAAAAAAATTAATTCCATAAAAATTAGAAATAGAATTTAGAGCTCGGTTTAAATATTGATCTTAAATTTAGAAATGTTACGGTTGAAATAATCTTTGTCGGAACAGAATATCAGTTAGTTGACCTGTTTACTAAAGCCATACCCGAAGATAGGTTTAAGTATCTCGTCAGATGACTTGGTATGAGATGTTTGACTCCAAAAGAACTGGAGGTTCTGGTAAACGAATCTGCTTGATTTATCAAACATCGAACTTGTAACTACTTATGAAAAAGAAAATTACAAAAATATAAAACCAAGAAAAAGAAAATATAAAATTTAGAAAACCAAAATATAAAATCATAAATTTTCAAAAATACCTAAAAGAATCTTCTCGACATGTCTCTTGGAATCGATAATATTTACGTACCTAAAAATGTCGATTAACATTGACACGGGTGTGTAAATGAAGTTCGAGCAAGAGTTTAAAAGTTTTTAAAACCTGTCATTTCTAATTTTTTTAAATGACTTATGTATATTTCAGTGTATCTTTAAAGATAACTTATCCTGTCAACGAGAAAGTCAATGTAAGGAAAGTGTATCTTTAAAGATAACTTATCCTGTCAATAAGAAAGTCAAATTTTTTGGGTCTTGAGCTACTTAACAAAACATACAAAGTTTTAAGCTCATGACAATGGCCTGTATATAAAAACCATGATAGAAGCATTAGAAAGCCAATGGCTTGTAATCAATTCAGATTGCAACCCTCAGTGCATCTACTCTAGCAAAAGAAGATAAATCTTCTTTATGGTGGTTTTTAAAAACCGTTGAACATAATGTTTCAAAAAGAACAATAAACGTCATAACCTTGTGTTAATATAATTTGTGGTATCTTTCCGTAATAAGTAGTATTTGCTAAAATTGTGTGTTCAACACTCTCTTCCTCAAATAATTTTAAAATTATGGTATTAATTTTTCTCAAAATGTCATATTTATGTGGATCAATTTTTGAGGGGGAGCTTTTAAAACCAAAATCCTTTTAATGTTCTTTGGGTACATCTCATAAATGTCAATTTTATGTATCCAAAAACATTCTGTGAAATTCAAATGTGGTACTCTAATGTCAATTTATAATATACACTGTCCACCAAGGCATTTCACTCCACCTTCAACATATTTGTGGTGTCATATCATTTTTCCTTGTAATGTCAAGTTTTAAAATTCTGTGGTATCCCATATATATTATTGAAGGGGAGCAATCAAGAAAAATGTTTACGAATTCATGCTAAGAAAACATTTTTCTCCCCATGATATTTTTCATGTCAAATTTTAATAAATTGGTATTTCAAATACTAAAATATTTATTATTTTAATTAAGGGGAGAAAAAATGATTAAAATGTGATCTAGAAAAATATAATCTTTAAGACTCTAAGTGTAACTCTTTCCTTCGTGTGCAAAATAATTTTGAATCTCGATGCACATGTGTAGGTGGAGTATTTGAAAATAACAATGTCAGAAAATGGTTTTATGGTTTCGATCTATATACCCACAACCAATTAACTCATGACGTCAATGAAGTTATAAGGTGGTTAAGGTTAGGTATAAGTCCTATGATCCAACCAGAACCGGAGGGATCTACCCATGGACATTCCATAGTTAGATTAGAAGTCCTTAGGTATGATTGGAGAAGAATGAGAATAAGGGAATAATGCCGACTAAGATTGAGCTAACACTGGAACAATCACAACAAGGTGTTAGTGATGACGTCTTGGTAAGCATTGAAGGGGTTGAAGAATGAAAAAGAAAAGTATGGATAAAGGGTGAAAACAAAGCAGCCCTCCACACAACTTAGGCAAAAACCGGGTCAATACATAATCTATCAAAATCACAAAGATGATTGTTGGTATTGAAGAAAGTCATCATAGACCCAGTGATGCAATGCACAACCCTTCCCAGCCATTCGAGTTTCTCTCAAAAGAGACTTGTCTCATTTGTCACGGAGATACACACGTTATCTATTGACATCTCACTCTGAGATTGTTGATATTGAATAGGTGGCAGTCAGCTCCAGCCTCCGATTACTAAAACCAAAGTGCACAAATCGAGTCTAGAGCCAGAAGAGATCATCATTATAAATCTCATTAGGACACAATCCATGTATAACACTTGTTGTTCACCCTTAAACAACATTTGGTAACAAAGAGTCCTACGCATTATCCTTGAGATCTTACTAGAACATCATAGTGATACTCTTTAGTATTCACAGTGACGATGAAAATCCTTCATTGTCGCAACATCAAACATCACTATGGCCGGTAAGGTACAAGCAAGATTCCAATATAATCGAGTGTGTTAACTGTGAAATCAATTATGGTCCCATTAAATGAATTGACGACTTAATCAGAAAGATAGTAACTATCTTATTCACTCTTACCGTGTTGTCTGCTTTGAGACGTTTCGGTAACGAGAATGGCTAGTACAGTTGTGAAACCCTGTCAAGAAGATTCATATGAATTCTATCTTATCAAATTAGGCAGAATTTATAACTGATAAACTTGGAACATACATATTTGCAACCGTTATTCTAACAAAGTGAAAAAAAAAAATCTAAGACACTTTCCATCCATATCTGTTGTTTATCACTAACCTTTTAAATGCATATTTAAACGTCAGTGTTGCAACCTTGTACCAGCGAAGTTGGATTCATTGACAGATGCCCATACTCAAGCTTTCAAAGTCAATCATTCAGCATTAAAATTGTTGATACTAAACTTCCTCATCATCAAAGAGCTTTAAAGTTAAATAAAGAATAGCCTATTGGGGAAGATTATTAGTCTTATGTTTATATAATTCAAAAAAGAATGTCATCGGTATGAGCATGTCGGTCAAGAGTACAAGTTGATCAAGAAAGTCAAAATAAGATGATTCAAGTCAAGGAGATGATGCAAGATTAAAGATCTCACAAACTCAAACTCAAAAGACAAAAGCTCAATATCAAGATCACATAAATAACACCAAAACAATATCATCGGTCATCTCAAGCATGAATGAACAAAGCCATTACAAACAAGAAAAGACAAAGACAAGACCAAAGAAGGCAAAGCTCAAACGTCATGACTTCAACATTGGGAAGATAAAGTCAAATCAAGATAACCTCCATCAAGAACTTTAACGTTGGGGAGATCAAAGAAGACCTCAACATTGGGGGAGATTGTTAGCCTTATTTTTATATAAGTCGAACAAGAATATTATCGGTTGTCTTAGTCGTAATTAGTCTTGTTAAGGAATAGGCTAGTCAGGATTAACGGGCTTGGACTTTAAGCTAATATTGTCCGTGTTTCGGGCTTAAGCCCAACATAAGCCAAGCCTGACCCAAGATAAATCCCACGAGCCTACTAGAGGCCTTGGACTATAAATAGAACCCTCTCCACACATGGAGAGGGTGTTGGTTACCATTTCTTACACTTGTATGTGTGTGTAATCATCCACCTCTACTTTCTCTCTCTAATACATTCTTCCATTTTCCTTTCTCTCTTTTCTTTCTTATATGGTTCGATCTATCTAGCTTATTGGTATGCTTATTAGTTGTGTTATGGATTAGATATTTGGGATAACATAACTTCATCTTTGTCTGCCTCCTCATCTTCATCACTATCATCAACTACAATGATAGGATCATCTTCAGGTGAGCCCAGGTCTTTGAAGCTTTCTTGAACATGTGACACTAGCTTTGCTAGATCTTCCAACTTGATTGTTCTAGAGGTTTCTTCTTCTTACTTTGTCTAGCAATAGAGCTGGCCCTTTTTCCTGTTATGGGTTGAGTGAGGAAAGTTTCTAACCCTTCACTAACAGATTGGGTTTAGTCTGCAAGAATATGTAGGTCAGTACCTGTAGATATATGATTAAATGAAGTGTTTTTGGTTCCTTCATCCATACCCTGTTGTTGAGGTATAGAGTCATTAGGAGCAGATAATCCAAGATCAGCTTCAGCTATAGAATCTGCTGAAGCATTATATCCCAATACAGACTCAGAGTGAATAATGAAAGATGCTGAAAAAATAGGCTCATTTAAATTAAATGCTAACATACCACTACTGAGCTAAGAGTTGGCTCTTTCTTCACTGGTGACCCCTAAAGATTTTGGGTCGCCAGATGCTTGCTGCTCCTCTTTATGCATTTCAGCAACCACTAAGGTGAAAGCTGAAGTCTGGCTTAGGTTGGAGTACATGGATGAGCTTGACTTTTTGTTTCTTTTTAAGTGGTTAATTTTGAAGCCAGTAGGTGCTTTGGAAGACCCACATCTGGTTACCTTACTGCTGGATACAGAGGGTTGTTTTGAAGAAGTTGAATGCTTCTTGTATCCAGGTTTAGCTCCAGGATTTATGCCTTGGGGAACCCTTTCAGTATTAGAAGAGGGTTTAGGAGCTTGAAATATCACTGCTTAGCTGCAGTGCAGATAGACAACATGTGGTATGTGAAGGGAAATCTGTTTAGGTGGTTTGGGCCTAATAGTGCCCAAATTGTTTTACACTAAAGATATTAGTGAAATGTATAAGTTGAACACATCATCTCCATAAACCTTTTCCTACACTTGTGCATATTATTAATAGAGATAAAAATCGAGTGTAAGGAACAACTTTTTCCCTATGTTTTTTTTTAGTTTGATGATGATGTCTTCCTAAAAGATACTAGCATAGTCAATGTTGATCCCATTTGCTAGACTATGTAGTATAATGGCATCTTTGTCAGAAATTTGATCAAAACCTCTAGTTTTACCCCTAAACACTGGATAATTTGTGCCATTAACAACCTCCACCTAGGAGAAAGAAGACTCTTTTTGATAGTTCATTTGGCAGGAACTGTGTCCCCATACCTTATTATTTCAAACCATGGCCTAATTATATCAATAGACGGTGGAGCAACATATTCACTAGAGTGAGGAAGGTAATGTGCACCAATGGCATTCCTAAAGGTGTTTACTCCTACTTCTCCATAAATACCACCAGTGGGGATTGAGAAGGAAACCTTAGAGTTTTCAAGAGTTTTAGCTGAGTACCAAAACTCGGCTAGGTATTCCTTATACATGTTTGGAGATTTGGTAAATGGTTCTCTAAGGTAACACATGGAAATAAAATCAGAAACACATTTGAAAGTTTCTTTGTTAGTGTGTTCTGGGTATAGAAGAGCAACCTCATTGTTTGTGTTGAGGATGACATCTTCAAGATTAAATCGAACTTATTTTGGTGGTGAGAAAGGAATGAGGCATGCAGGTATTTCTGGTTGATCTTGTTGTTAGATGTGTGATGATTCTGCCATTTTTGATTATTAGGGTTTTGATGGTTTGATTTGTTTTGGGGTTTTGTGTGTGTGTTCTTGGTGAAATGATTTGTTTGTTTGTAAGAAGTGAGTTGAAAATGGTGGAATGGGTTTATATGATTGGTTACTTTTCACTTTTTCTCTTGAAGAATTAATAACTGCCAAGTGGATGTTATGTATTTGTGAAAAGTGTTAGGGTTTGTTTTTAACATGTGTGTTAAACTTTGTATATAATGAAAGTCATCACAACATGCTTCTGACACCTAAAATAGTATACAGCCGTCTCTGCACTGCTAAAGTAGGTGAGAGAAAAGGTGAGGTCATTCAAACGTTTGAAATTCATCTTTTAATAAACTTTTAAATTAGTTAACTTTCTTTGTAAGAAATCACTTAATAAAATTATTAATTATGAAAATCATTTTTGTTTTTAAAACTGACCTTGTGATTGATGTTTAAAGATTGAACAGGTTCAGGTTTAATGTTATGTTAATGTGAACTGATTATTGTAATCTTCATCTACACCAGTGCTCCAGCGAAGGCGAAAAAACCACAAATGCTCATGCAAATCCATGAATGAGACATATGTAATTGCTCAGTTACTTCACTCGAGAAAGTTGAAGAGTTGGATCAAAATTTTTTACAAACTGAGCTGAAGAAAATAAGGCAGTTTTGTTTAGTTCTGAATGTGACCAATATCATTGCTCTAGTGAAGGCGACAAAACCATACATGCTCATGAAAATCCATAAATGAGACATGTGTGATTGCTCAGTTACTTTACTTAAGCAAGCTAAAGGTAACATATTAGAACTGAACTAACGTTTTAACATAGGGAAGATTGTTCTGTTTTTGCATGAAATCACTAAACCCTTAGTTTTCTTTAGTCAGTACTGAAGGTTCAGGTTTTGAATCAATGTTCAGCATACCTAGTTCAATGATCAATCTTTTGAAAGTTGGCTTATCTATTGTATGTTGGCACAACATCCAACAGCAGCTACATATTGCTGCTTTTTAGCACTCTAGGCACCTGAAGTACTTTTTTAGCAACTGACAAGCACTTGAAGTGCATTTTCTGTCCATGTTGCATCCAACATAGTCAGAGTCTATGTATCCTTTTTGGTCAAAACTTGAACATTTATGATACCAAGACCAAGACTGGAAGTACCTTTTAGGTACCTGAAAATTCTCTTTACAGCAATAAGGTAGGATTCCTTAGGATTTGCTTGGTATCTTGCACAAAGACAAGTTGAGAATTGAATGTCAAATCTGCTTGCAGTTAGGTGCATTAGTGATCCAATCATACTTCTATGCTCATTTACAGCTTTACAATTAAGATCAGTTCCTAAGTTATTAGGGGGTACCATTGGAATTTTCACTTATGGGCATTTTATGTCATATTTCTTCAGCAGATCCTTGACATATTTTCTTGGTTGATTGAAATGCCTTTATCAGATTGTTTAATCTGAAATCCAAGGAAATAAGTGAGGATACCCGTCATGCTCATTTCATATCTTTGAGTCATTAGTTTTTTGTGAACTGTTTATACAATTTTGTGTATGTGAACTTGAAGATAATATCAACACCGATTTGCACCAAAATCACATTGGTTTGGGTTTTGTAGAAAAACAGTATGTTGTCTATCTTTCCTCTTACAAACTTATGCTTAGTGAGAAGGTTGAGAGAGTTTTATACCATGGTCTTGGAGCTTGTTTAAGTCCAATTTTCACACATGATTGGGGAACTCACTGCTCTCAAAACCTGGAGGTTGTTTGACATCAACTTCTTTAGTTTACCATTTAGGAATACACTTTTAACATCCATTTGATAAACTATGAATTTCATGTAAGTGGCAAAGACAAGAAATGATCTTAATTGCTTTAAGTCTTGCAACTGAAGCATGCGTTTTATCATATTCATGCCTTTATGCTGATTGATGATTAGATCAAGCATTTGCCTTATGATTACAATGCCAGATTTATCCCTTATTGAAAAGGATTGTATTTTTATCATGTATTGAAGTATCTTCTATCTGGAGAGGATAAGTGCAGAGATTTGAATATCTTCAGTGTTGTGAGGTTATCAATGAATTGTTTTTCATTGGTGTTTTTTTAATGTTCATACTGATCATCATTTAAGAATTCATCAGTTTGAAATAGATGATCATTTTGATCAATTTAAGCATGTACCTTTCTTTTCTCACTAGTCTGAATAATATATTTAGGATTACAGATTTGACTGAAGCTAAAGAGATTATAGATTAGACTATTTTTAAGTACTTCATTTATGAAAACTATACCATAATTTTACATAACCATGACCATTAGTGATGTATGTAGACTCATCTTCATATATTACTTTAAGTCCTAGTTATTCTTTTTATTTATGCAGATAATCCTTGACATTTGTCATATGCTTTGAGCGCCCATTGTTCAAAAGACGACAAAGATTTCCGATGTTACCCTGCAAACAAATAGGAACGAGATGACTAGTTTTATGCTTAGAAACCTACCTTTTAGTGGATCTTTGATCTAAGGAGCACATGATGATTCAGTCTTATATTTTTTAATAAAAGTTTTTCAAGCTTCTTAGCTTGAAGAGCTTCTTTTTCCGAAACACTCAATGTCATTGTTATCAAAATTGTGGTATGAACATTGCTACCATATGTTTCACAGTTCTGTGTGACATGTTGAAGGGTGTTCTTAGCTTTATTCCTCCGTTCTTAGAGAAAAAAATCATGTTATGCCATGATACCATGACATAGCTCCACAAACTCCCAAATGTGGATAGTATACACAATCATCAATTGGATGAGTAATATTATACCCACAAATGTATGCAGGAAGGAAAAGTGTAATGCCTAGCCTTTGAAGGTCTGGATCTGAGGAAGATTACACCTTGGCCAGTGGATGCAGATTTACCCTCAATAGGAAGAACAAAAATTCCATCATGAGCACATGTTTTGTGATCAGGATTCCTTTGCATTTTTTACAAAACACAAAGACTTATAACAAATTCTCAATGAGAGATGATTGTTTTAGTCTACAAAGTTTCATATTTCATTTTGAATTGAGTTTGTATTTGTTTTGAAGTGCATTGAGAGGAACCTGTTGAAAAATTTCGTTTCCTGGAGGTAAAGATGGCTTATACTTTGCAAATTATAATTTTAGTTCAATAGAGTTTCATTCATTACATTAGCTAAAGGAGGGTCATCTTCCATTTTTTTACATCTATTAACTTGCCAGCAGGAGCTGAATTAGTTTTTGAAACTGAAGTGCTTATGTTACCCTTAGCAGGAGCTGATGATGGTTCATTAATGATGACACCTTTTCAAGCTTTAGCTTTGAATATGGTTTTTGACTTCAAAATTGATTTGATAGTCTTTGGTCCAGAGATAGGTTCAGCAACAACCAACTTCTTTAGTGGAGAAAGAGGGGTGCTACAGACAGATGATTCATCCGTTGAGTCATAATCAGTTGCTGAAGAGTTAGTGATAGCAACTAAAGGAACAATTGTGTTTCTTTGTGACTCATTTGGGAGTACATTACCAGCATCATGATTTGGCAAAATAAAATCTTCAGCTTCAGATAACCTAGGTCTATTACCATTAGTAATAGACATATTTTAGTTATCTGCTAAGGACTTTACAAAGACTAAGTCTTTTACCATAGAACTGGAGGTATCTTCAGTGAGTTGGTCAATTCCTAAGATTTTCTTCTTTTGAGTGGGAATTTGTTCACTGATACACTGATTTACTTTATTAGATATGTTTAGCCATGTTTCTGTAATGAACGTTAGCTCTTTTAGTTCATTTCTTAAGTTTTGATTCTCTTTGAGAATCTCAGTGTTTACATGCTACTTGGTAAGAAGATCAAGTTTTGGTTGTTTTAATACCAAAAGATGTTCTTTGCATGTGTTTAGTTCTTGAACAAGATTTCAATGTTTGACAGAAGATTGTTTTTTTGTTCTTCAACATAGTTTAGATCAATACACAAATAATCTAGAAAGGATTTTATATCATCATTATCTTTCAATTCAAGAAGAGTGTGTACCTTTTGTATAGAGATCTTGACCCATTCACCATTGCTGGCACTTTCTTTGCCAACAGAAACTCTTTCTTCATCAGCAAGAGCCATAAGAGCCTTTACTCCAATCACTTCATTGTCATCTGATGACACTTTTTCTTCATCACATTCATAAGTTTCAGCAATGAGATCATTGTTTTTGCCTGAGTATGAATTGGGAGCTGAAGCACTAGAACTGAGGAGGGCTAGGTTAGCTTTGACTTTGTTGTATTTGGCTTCAAAGTCTTTAGTAGACGAATGAAGAAGTTTAGGTTGAAAAGGTGACTGATATGAAGGAACTGATGTTTTTGAAAAATAATCTTTAGCAAAATGAGCCTTCCTATCACATTTATGGCATTCAGTTTGACCAGTTGCTTTTGCACCACTAAGCCTTTGAGTACCATTTTTGAAGAATCTTTTAGATTTGGCTAGAAGAGCTCTTGCTTGGTATTCTTCTTCAAGGTCATTCATGTACTCTTGACTGCTTCTTGTATCCTCTTCATCATCAGGACTATCTTGAAAGTCCTAGACAATAGAGGTAGAAAAGAAGGCAGTTGATAGTGGAGTTGCAGAGACAAGAGTTTTCTCTTTGTTAGTCTCATAAATATTGTATATAAGGTTTTCTTCATATTTGAGTTTACCAAATAAAGAAGCAAGCTTAGATTCTTTCACATGATTTGTGTTTCTAAGACTTTGGCAGAAGGCTAGCCACTTCTTTGGTAACCCATTTATAAAACCTCATATTTATTTCAAGCTTTGAAAGTTTAATGCCATCATTTACTAACTCATTCATCAAAGCTTTATATCTAGTGAAAGTTTGTGTTAGAGTTTCACATTCTTTGAATTTGAAGGTGTTGTAGCACAACTTCAGGTCCATGACCCTACTTTCTTTCACATCAGAGGGCCCCTCATGATATAGTATCAGGTCATCCCAAGCAGATTTTGCAGTTAAGCAGTTTATGATAGAGTTTATTTGGTCATCTGGAAGTACAGAAATAATAAGACTTTTGAGTTGCTAATCTAAGTTAGTAGTTTTTCTCTCATTTGGTGTCCATTTTACTTCTGGCTTCCTTTGACAAGTTGCCATAGGGATATAAGGACCGTTTGAAATTATGTTTTCAAATTGTGGTTTAATACCAATGATGTGGCACATGAACCGCTTCTTCCAATTGGTGAAATTTTCCACCTCTAGTACAGGAGAAACATTTAACTGGCCACCCCTATATTAAGAGTCTGTGGTACTTCTGCTGCTATTTTTAATGGATCTTGATTTTAAAAATCTTTTGAGCAGTTATATGAAAACTTTTGAAAAGGTTTTATAAATCAAACTGCTCTGATACCACTTGTTGGTCCCTTTGAATGTGATATATGGTTTATCAAGTTAAAGTAATCACATTCCATGACAACAAAGTAAGTTTTAAACAGATATATGTAAATAATATTATGAACAAGTTTAAAACACACAGAAGTAACTTTTCAATGTATAGGTTCTTATTATAATCAAATAAAGAATCTATGACACACCTTGCTTGCGGAATAGCAAGGTGGTTGAATGACAATTGGGGTGTTATCTCCTTCGAACTTAACACTTAACCAAAGTTTAAGAGAATAAGAAACAAACATACTATATACTATACTAAGCTCACTTTCAGTAGTACGTTCAAGTTATGTTAGAGAAATAAATGAACTCTTCAATGTGTATCACATTAATTGGAAGAGATAGCATTTACTCTGGAATCTCTTTCCTTTTATAGGCAAAGGGATTAGGGTTTACAAGTTAACCTAGTACGTGTGTCATGCATCCAATGGGTGGTTGAGATACCATTTAATGCAGACGTGCTCTAAAGTACTAGGTACTGTCCTTTAAAGAAAAGTTGTTGTACTTCTATACCAACTTTAGAAGTAGTCATTTCCAAGGAGATTGCTTTATTCCTTTTTGACATAAAGCAATCTTTTTCCCGCATTGTAAACCTTCTAGAAGTGAAACAAAACATTTCAAACTTCTGTTAAGGAGATAGACAACGTTCGGCTTGAAATTGTTAACCGAGCTTAACTGAAGCTCTTTACATAGGCCTTCTTTAGTTTATGATCCCCTGCATAAACTGAAGTGAAGATACTTCCCAATCTTATAAGGACCTGATGAGCTGAAGCTGAAGAAACTTCAACGACTCAAGCTGAAGCAACTCCAGCTTGAATAAGACTTAGGGGATTTTATGTTTAAATCTACTGCAAGACTTGAGGGTTCAGGAACTGACCCCAACAATTCCTTTGAAATCTTGTTTAATTTGAAAACCCAAAAAATAAGTTAGTTCACCCATCATACTCATTTCATACTTTTTGGTCATTAGTTTAGCAAATTGTTTGCTCATCTTATCACTTGTTGACCCAAAAATGATATCATCCACATATATCTAAACAATTATGACATCACTCTTAGTTTTATAAGTAAAAAGAGTGTTGTCAATATTACCTCTGACAAACTTATGTTGAGTAAGAAAAGTAGACAGTGTTTCATACCATGCTCTAGGAGCCTGTTTCAGCCCATAAAGAGCTTTATCCAGCTTGCACATATAGTTGGGAAATTCACTTCTTTCAAACCCAGGTAGTTGTTGAACATACATTTCCTCTGAGATTTTACCATTCAAAAATACACTTTTCACATCCATATGATATACCATGAAACCCATATAGGCAACATATGCAAGGAAGATCCCGATGGCTTCAAGTCTTGCAACAGGTACAAAGGTTTCATCATAGTTAATCCCTTCCTGCTGGTTGTACCCCTGAGCAACCAACCTTGCTTTGTTCTTGATAACAACCCCATGTTTATCCATTTTGTTCTTCCATATCCACTTGGTCCTAATAATGGTTTTACCAAGTGGAACAGGGACAAATGTCCATACCTTATTCCTTTTAAACTGATTCAGCTCTTCTTGTATGGAAATGATCCATCATTCCTCTTTAAGAGCTTCAAGCCGCTTTTTCGGTTCAATTTCAGAGAGAAAATTAACATATAGGCATTCATGGGCTGATGCGGCTTCAAAGTCTCTAACTCTGCTTCTGGTTGTGATACCAGCCAGAGGCTCACCAATGATGTTAACCAGTTCAATATGTTTCTCTCTTGACCATCTGTCTTGTGGAATAGGAGAATGAGGGTTAACTTTAGTTGAGGGTGAGATGATTATTGGTAAGGGTTGGACTTTACTGATTGGTTCATTGATGACATTGTTTTGAATTTCAGCAGGTTCAAGATTATTAGCTTATTCAGGATGATCATGTTCATTGAAAGCTGGGTAATCATCAGCACTCGTGAGCACAGGTGGTTCTTCAAGAGAGACATAGTCCTGAAGAATAAGTGAATTAGTGGGACTGATGTTGTTTTCAGGGATGGTTTTGTATGCAGGTAAGTAGGGAAAGTACTCAATATTGCCAGAGCATTGAGTAACTTTACTCTTACTGTGATAACCGGTAACTTTTCCTAATTTTAGTATTTTAAAATACTATAATTATATATCTGCGTTCTTCGATCTTGTCAGTTCTCTCGGAGAAAACTGAAAAGTTGACTTTGTTGACTTCTTTTGCTCGAAACGGTTATGGTTTAACCGGGTATTCAGAGTATTGGTTTTCTTAACTGAATCACTTTGATTCATCTTTTCCGTATCGGAGTATCTATGTTATCGTTTTAACGATTTTCGAGAAGTTTTCTCGCGTTTAGCGAAAAGCGTCACACAACGCGTTCCAACACGCCAGTTAATGTCCTTATTGAATTTAAGAGTTTATAAGCATAAAATCTATGGTGTGAATATTCAAAGTTCATCTAAATTTTTTTTAGATTCGTTAAAAATGCAAGGAACTTTTGAGTCACATTTTAAATCAAGGATTATGATCGTTAAGTAACCCGACGAGTGTCGGAAGGCACCTAGGATTCCCCTAGTGTGACAACCATGATTTGAGCAGGTTAGTTTATACCTTTAGAAATGGCTAAGTGTCCATTTTGTATGTTTCTTGCGTGCTATGTGTTCTATATGTATGTTGAAGTGGTTTACATATGTGCATGATGTCATTTTAGAGGTAAATGATTATCTTATTTTGTGTGCATATGAGTTTGGTGTTAAGTATTGTATATGTATGTTGAAGTGGTTTACATATGTGCATGATGTCATTTTAGAGGTAAATGATTATCTTATTTTGTGTGCATATGAGTTTGGTGTTAAGTATTCCATTTGTTCACGTGTGGTGATAATGGAAATGGAAGAACGTTGTTGCATGCCATTGCTACACTTGCAATTCTTGAGTGGTTTTTAAGAGTTAAGCGGTTATAAGAAGTGTAAGTTATTGGAAAGGAAGCATGTGAGTAAAATATAGAAGTTTGTAGCAAACTTACTAAAAATAGAAAGTATGTTAGTGAAATGAAAATTATAAATAGAAAGTTTAGTATGGAGTTTTTATGCAAAAAGATTTATTAAATTAATGAAGTATGAATCGTTAATTTCGGGATGAGATTAATTAGTGAATTAAGGTTTTATAATTTAGTTATGAGGTAATAAATAAAATTTAGTTGGGAAAATATTAATAAGTAGTGTAATTGTTTTATCTTAAATTATTTGCATTTATCAAGGTTTTTAAGTAAATATGTAATAAAAAAATAAAATAAAAAAATATAATATATATAGGAGGGGGAGGTCACGAAATTTAAAAGAAAAAAATAAAAAAAAATATTTTTTTTATATAAGGGATGTTGTTTGGGTCGGTTTGGAACAAAAAAAGGAAACAAAGCCTAATTCTACTAAAACTCTAATTAGGTATTTATCTTAATTATAAATATACAATTTATAAAAACCCTAAAACTATTTTTCCTTCCCCTTGTGTGGTATTCGGCCGAACAAAGAGAAAAGCAAAGAGAGAAAAAAAATTCTTTTCAAGCTAGGTGATTTTGTGTTCAAGATTTGAAGAATTAAGGTATAGATCATAACCCTTTGTAAGTTAATCATCATTAAATCATGTAATAATTAATATGATGGATCATTAGGGTTTTATTAAATCTGTAATTAATGATATGTGATCATGTTATAATGATTAGGGTTTGATTAGGGTTATATTGATGCTAATGTTAGGGTTAGATTTGCGTTAGATCTTGATTTAGGTTTGAGCAGAATTTTGGGTCGTGTTCAACGACTGATATCTTGATGATAAAAACGAATATTGATATGTTTCTTGAGCCTATGAATAAGCCAAAAGAGTCTACTTTCCAGAAAATCTGGCCTCGAAAGTTTTTAAGGTCGGGAAGTCATTCAAATGTTGGTTACACTAAAAGTTGTCAGATCAGTAAATACGGGTCAGATTTAGGTCATGTTTGTGAGGGTAAAACCTATACTTAAAAATGGAATTAAGCTTAGCCCTTCTACAGTAGTTAAGTTCCATATGTCTATGGATAATCCTGTAAAAATTAGCCTCTGAAAGCATGTCTAAGTATGGTTAATAAGTCCAAACTTTTTAGTGTGCAATCAGATCCGAATTGGGACTGTTTTGAAGTTTGATTTTCTTAGGAGTACTTGTGCATGTAAATGCCTTTTGAAAATCCAATGGTATTTAGAGAACACATAAAGGAACATTGATGATTTTTTCTATAATTTATAAAGGTAATTAAGTAAGGGTTTTGGGTACGTAAACAGGCACTAAAATTCTGCAATTCTTAGTTAATTGTAATTAGCTAGTGTAAAGTGTTAATGAGATGGTTAAGGTTGGGTGATACCGTCCGAATCAACACGTATAAAATATATAATATATAAATACGTAATAATAAAGAGGATAATCAATAATAGTATAGAAAGTATTTTTCGTCGGGTTCTAGAAAATCGCTTTTAACCAAAGCAATTATCAAAAACCTCCCGGGTCGTTTCCTCGGCGAGAAG
>BQNB010124511.1:0-19926 GCA_026074375.1 Tanacetum coccineum
CAAGTCAATTTTGACAACTATTGATGCTGATACGACCTCGATACGCCGTATTGGACCCAGCCGATACGCTGTATCGAGCCCATAGAACAGTAAGTGGTTTTCGTGCCAAGTCAAGCGACTGTTCCTTTTCCTAGTCGCTTGTGTGATGATTACTATGATGAAAAGAAGGGATCGTATAGACTGAAAAACTTTGATGCCTATTTAATTGGAACAACACTTCTCGACGATGCTTTGCCTCCTAAGGAAAAAGACATAGGGAGTTTCACTCGACCTTGTTATATTAATAATTTGTGTTTTAATAAAGCCTTAGCTGACTTAGAAGCTAGCGTTAGTGTTATTCCTTTCTCAACCTATACCAATCCAGGGTTATGTGAATTAGCTCCTACTAAGTTAATTGTTGAATTGGCTAATAAAACCGTGAAACATCCCAAAGGAATAGCAGAAAATATTCTAGTAAGGATTGATAAATTTGTTTTCCCAGTAGACTTTATTGTTCTTGACATGCCCGAGGATATCAAAACCCTTTTGATCCTAGGAAGACCATTATTGTCTACTGCTCACAATAAAATTGATGTGTTTAAATGGAAAATAACTTTAAGAGTAGGAGATGACAAAGTTGTGTTTAAAAGTGATAAACCTACTAGCAAAATAATTAAGAGGGTCTATACGTTAAGTTTAAGACGAATGATGGAACTTGATTTAGAAACTAGGCTAATGGGAGAAGCTTTGATTTTGAATAGATCATTAGACCCGTTGTATGGAGACTATATTAAGCTAAATAATCTAAATGAACCATTAGAGCTTAGAAGAAATCAAGTTGATGGTTTAGAACCCACCATTAAGGAAGGTGAGTTTTTTGATGAATTTATGATGAATATAGTCAAAACTTGGTGTGATGATGAGATCATTGATGAATTAGATGAATACCCTAGTTATTGTGACTTTGATAGGAAAATCCATATCGACTGTGCTTATAATCTGCAGTTTTCTTGCATGATAGGTTACGGATTTGTTAATGCTATCGACTGTGCTTATAATCTGCAGTTTTCTTGCATGATAGGTTACGGATTTGTTAATGCTATCGACAGTTTTCTTGAATTAGATGAATACCCTAGTTATTGTGACTTTGATAGGAAAATCCATATCGACTGTGCTTATAATCTGCAGTTTTCTTGCATGATAGGTTACGGATTTGTTAATGCTAATTTCTTAATACCCGACTAGCCTATTACATTATAAGACTTTCTTGGACTTAATAACAACCAGATAACATTCTTGTTTAACTTAATATAATTAAGGCTAACAATCTCCCCCAATGTTGAGGTCTTCTTTGATCTCCCCAACGTCGACGTTCTTGATGGAGGTTATCTTGATTTGACTTTATCTTCCCTAATGTTGAAGATATGACATTTGAGCTTCACCTTCTTTGGTCTTGTCTTGTCTTTCCTTATTTGTAATGGCATTGTTTCGATTCATGCATTGTGATCTTGATCCGAGCCTTTATCTTTTGACTTGAGCTCCTTTAGATCTTTATCTTGCATCATCTCCTTAACTTGAATCATCTTGAATTTAACTTTTCTTATCAACATAGTGCTCTTGACGACATACACATACTTTATATGCATTCTTGTTTGACTTATATGAACATAAGGCTAACAATCTCCCCAAAAATACGATTCTTGATTTGACTTTGAAGATTTTTGAGGAAGTTTAGGATCAACACTCTTGATGCTAAATGATTGACTTTTAGAGCTCGAGTATGAGTATGTGGTAATGAATCCGACTTCGCTGGTACATGGTTGCAACACCGACGTTTGAATCTGCATTTAAAATGTATGAATAAACAACAGATATTGGAACGAAAGTGTCTTGTCACTTTTGTCAAATAAGGTTGACACACATAACCACAGTTCCCGTTAATCAGTATAACATAATCTGCCTGTGGATTCAGATAGAATTCATATGAATCTTCTTGACATAGTTTTCACAGTTGTACTAGCCGTTCTCGTTACCGGAGCATCTCAACGCAGATAACACGATGAAGAAAAGAGTGAATCAAGATAGTTACTATCTTTCTTGATTAAGTCGTCAATTCATATACGGGACCAAATGGATAACCAAGTTGTCACAAGTTTGATATACATATAGAATCTTGCAAGTCACCTGAACCAAGAGTTTTGTTTTGATGTTGGCTCAACAGATTTCCACTTCACTGTGAATACTTTAAGAATCACTCGCGGGATTGTTCCTGGCAAGGACTCAAGGAAAATTATCGTAGACTCTTTTGTTACAACATGTGAACTTTATGGTGTCCAACAAGTGACTTTGACATTGTTGTCCCTAATAAGAATATACAATTTGATCTCTCTTGGCTCTAGACTTGATTTGTGCCCTTTAGTTTTAGTAATCGAAGGCTGGAGCTGACTGCCACTTATTCAATATCAACAATCTTAGAGTGATATGTCAATAGATAACATGTGTATCTTCGTGACAAATGAGACAAGTCTCTTTTGAGAGAAACTCAAATGGTTGGGAAGGGTTGTGCATTGTATCACTAAGTCCTGACACTTTCTTTAATATACACAATCATCATTGTGATTTTTAATGATTATGTATTGACCCGGTTTCACCCTACGTTTGTGTGGAGGGCTGCTTAGTTTTCACCTTTATCCATACTTTTCTTTTCAATCTGTCAACCCTTTAATGCTTAACAAGACGTCGTTACTAAACACCTTATTTATTAATATTCCAGTGTTAGCTCAATCTTAGTCGGCATTTTTCCCTTATACTCATTCTTCTCCAATCATACCTAAGGACTGCTATTTCTAACTATGGATTGTCCTTGGGTAGATCCCTCCGGTTCTGGTTGGATCGTAGGACTTATACCTAACCTTAACCACCTTATGACTTCATCGACGTCGTGAGATTAATTGGTTGTGGGTATAGAGATCGAACCATAAAACCATTTTCTGACATTGTTATTTTCAAATACTCCCCCTACACATGTGCTCTGAGATTCAAAATTGTTTAGCACATGAAGGAAAGAGTTGCACTTAGAGTCTTAAAGATCACATTCTTCTATATCATATTTTAATCACATTTTCTCCCCTTATTTTAAATACTATAACACTTAGTTAATGAAATACCAATTGATTAAAATTTATGACATGAAAAGTTCCATGGGGAGAAAAATTATACCACGATATTGCATGAATTCATTTTCTCATAGCTCCCCTTCTACAGTATATGTGGGATACCAATATTTATTAAAACTTGACATTGGAATGAAAAATTGATATGACACCACAAAATGTTGAAGACGGAGTGAGATGCCTTAGTGAACAATGTATATTATTATTTGACATTATAATTTCCACATTTTAATTTCACGAAATGTGTTTGGATACATAAAATTGACATTTATGAGATGTACCCAACACATTAAAAGGCTTCGTTTTTAAAAGCTCCCCCTCAAAAATTGATCCACATAAAATGACATTGTAAGTACCACACTTTTGAAACTTATTTGAGGAAGGGAGTGTTGAACACACAATTTTAACAAATACCACTTTTTATGGAAAGATACTACAAATTATTTTGTAGACAATTTGACATTGAAAGTTCTTTTTGAAAATTGTGTTCAACGGTTTTAAAAACCATGATATAAGACTTCTCTTCTATTTAAAGAGTAAGCGCACTGAAACGTACACTCCCCTATTACATCGGGTTCTCGAGTTATGCACACGATGTGTAATAAGTCCATAAAGAAAATTTAGAAATGACAAGTTAAAAATCATTTGGAACTCTTGCTCGAACTTCAATTACACACCTGTGTCAATGTTAAATCGACCATTCTAGGTACTTAAATGTTATATCGATTCAAAAGAGACAAGGTCGAGAAGATTCTATTTGGTATTTTTTGAGAAATTTTATTTTATTTATATTTTGTTTTTCTAGATTTTATATTTTGTATTTTCTTTTTGTTGGTTTTATATTTTTGTATTTTCTTTTTTTTAAATATTTATAAATCAAAATAAAGAGAAAAATAAAAATAGTTAAAAGTCGAAGTTTCCATCAGCAATGACAGATGTTGCTAGAGTTGAAGTAGATGAAGTTGAATCAGGTTGTTGTTGACGTTTATCGGATGCATCAACAGTAGTAACAGCGAAAGACTTTAAAACAACTTGATTTTCTCCATTGAGATATTCATCTAACAAAGGACCGAATTTACTTTCCAACTCTAGCATTAACGTCATGACTATCATATTTGATGTAGGAACTTCTGTTGATATTGTGGAGCGAGGCTTGAACCGTTGTGTTCAAACATCATCTTTCTGTATCATCATATGTGAATCCACTTTGAATATGGTTTCTGAGATATCAGCTTTTTCAGCAACCATACTCTGAGATTTTCCTTGTTGACATTACATAAGAAACCTGCACTTAAATCAAGACTGTGTTCCTTCTGAACATTGATTGATGTACTTGCACTTAAATCCAGAGTTTTGTTTGCTTTCATAATAATAAGTTTATCTTACATTTGAACATGTGTGGGTTTCACTTGTCCATACTTGCTTGTATAGAAAATCAAATAACTTTCCTGTAGGAATCCACCTAAGACCAACAGATTTGAAAATTCTACTCGTGGGTTTCCACCTAAGATCAGATCTAGAAGATGTTTTCTCATACACAGCGGAAGTCTTACTAGGAGAAAACCTATGTCTTGTAAAGATCTGCCTACCAGGTTTCTGAGTATGACTCTTTTGATCTACGGGTTTGATTACTGTTCTGACTGTATGATTGAATCTTAGCATTGAATTCACTTCCTTCATGAGTTTTGTACACTACAAGCATCATGATTTATGCATTAAAGACAACACTTATTGACATGTAGAACCAAATAAGTGTTGGAATCTGAGAAAGAACTAGAACTCTTAGAATGATTTGCTTGGGGCATAGCCGTTATCGTTACACGACTACTCTTAGATATAGGCAAACTCCTAGTTGATTGATTAGTGCTCCAAGGTTTTGTTTTGCTACCATTAGCAGTGCTTTGAAATCTAGCAGTAAGCATCATACTAGTTTTTTTTGAGTCCTATCTCTTTCTTGTGTCTTTTTCTTTAGCTTCATCTAGATAGTAACTTATGAACCATGTCATTTTAAACTAAAACAGGGCATGTACTTTAGAAACTATCCTAGATTCTCTAATTGCAACTCATATGACAGGTTTTGCAGAAACGGATTCTCTTCTCTCGGCAAATAGGTATTATTACAGATCTTTACAAATAATTACTCACATCAACTTGGGAGGGCAACTGTTGTTTGAAATTGAGGCCTTCACAGATTATAAATGCAATTCGTTGTCTAACAACTGATTGGTTTCTTAGTAATTGTAAAACCGGTTTCCCCAAGACTGATGTTTTAGCAAACTTAGTATCTACACTATTTCCTTTTAACTTCTTTAAGTCATTTTTTTAAAGCATCAATTGCAAAAATCTTTTCCTGAATCTGAGCTTTTAAATCAGCATTATTAGCAAGCAAAGAAGTTGTCTGTTCTATAGTCTTAGATCTCGTAATTTTAATAGAATCATATAAATCTTTGTAATGCTTTTTCAAAGTCTCGTTTTCCTTACGTAATTTAGCCACACTATATTCTAATTCGATGTTTATTGTTTCAAGTACATCAATTTCCTTTTTAATCTTGGCTTTATTACTTGTTTCATTCAAAATTTGACCATGTTGCCTTGATTTTAATATTTAAGTTCGAGAGCAATACAATGTGCTTCCATTCTTGAAAAATCTTTTTGAAATTGGGCAACGGTCTTTTTGAGTAAAATATTTTCAGACTCGAGTGATTATTTTGAGTAGTCAGTTGTCTGGTTATCAGATGATGAATCAAGCATAGGACTTTTAACTTGACATAGTTCAAGGATAACTGGACAACCTACTTCATAAATGATTTTAGGTTGGCTACAGTAATGTTGTTGTCCTATAGCAAAGATATTACATTCAACAGTCAATTGTACCTCAGCCATTGACTCTTCGTCATATATGGGTCTGATATCTGCATCCTCAGCATCTGTATCATTTCCAGGGCTGTTGTTGTCATCTTGCACTTCTGATTCTGTTCCTTTGCTTTCTGTGACAACCAAATCAACATCTACTGCTTTACCCATATCAATTTTACTCTCTTGCATCTGCATTTGTCTTTTATTCACCCTTTATCAAAATGTCTTTGATGACGTGTTCTTTCAGCAACGGACTTCTTGACATTACCCATCTGTTGGAGTAGTGTATTTCTGAAGTGTTTAACCTCATTACAGTTGTATTCAATAAAGTACTTGTCTGTCATTTGACTATCATAATCCAACGTAAACTATGAATCGATGAACTTCTGAAACTGGTTGTTTACCACCCAAAAGGCTGCATGGATCCTCTTCAAAGTTGAATTCTTCTTTGGTCCAAGTTGCTTTTTAGTTGATCTAACGTTGAGGAGCATTGTACTTGTGAAGGTATCAACATCTTAACCAAAGAGTGACATGAATGCCCGTTTGAATCCATGTTCGATGTGAGTGCCTTTTAAGTCTTCTTTAGAAATAACTTGAAGGTGTGAATGAAGAGATCAAAAATATCATGCATCTTTCTTAGCTTTTGACATATTGTATTTGAATGCATGCACAACTTTACTGTGTTGCTAGAATCAAAGCTCTTTCTTTACTGATTGTTGGATGCAGTCTCTGAATTAAGTGTCCTTCTTTCTCAGAACAAGAGTTATGTATGAAAACAAAATCAACTTTTTAATGAATCAATCAATCAATCTTGGATTGGATTTGAATGATCTTCATTGTCTGTATCTTCTTTTCGTTCAACAAATGCGAGTCCGTTGTTGATGAAGATTTATCACAAGCAGTATTTTCCCAATGGAATCCCTGTTACAAATCAATGCATCTTTGAAGGATTGAGTAACAAAACTTGTATATTTCCCTGCATACCCTTTGAATTTCTGAATTGAAAGCATTTTCAAACTTGTCTGAGTTTGTCAAAATAGTCTTGCAATCAGTCTGATAAATTATATTCTTTGGTAAGATGACATTAGTAAATCTAAGTCATTGACGAATGTTTCTTTTAAAGATAGGCATGGTAAAAAAAAATCAAAATCTTTTAAAAAGTATCTATGAGAAAACGTGAATTGTAACTGAATTTGCTCTCAAGACTTTTCATGCATCGTTCTTTTGAAAGTTGTGTCTTCTCTTGAACTTTAGAAGTTGAACACGAAGAAACTGTGTCATTGTGAAGAACACTTGATGTTTGAGTTTGCATGTTGTTATTGGTATTTGACATTTTAAATGTTGTGAATGATAATCGGATCTTAAGTAAGATAAAGTTATGTTGTTGTGGAATTGAATCAATAACATACACGGGATTTTACAAGTCTATGATTTAAACCGAGAAAAGAATTTAATTTTTGCGGGATTTTACAAAATCAAGAAGAAACCGTGAAACAATGATTAATTGTTGTTGAAATCGTTGTTGTTGTCGAAGTACTTGAGCTTTTGTTAACGATTAATGAGCTTAAAACGACGAACGGTGCACAAACTTTCACTTTAAAATGAGTAACGGTTGATTAAAACTTAAAATAAAGACTAACTTTGCAATTACGTTCACTTTTGAGGACTAACTGATTATTTTATAAGAAATAAAGGACTAACGGTGTAAAGTGTTATTTAACAACTGAGGGTTATTTATCAAACAAAGGATGAACTTTGAAATTATTAAAAGGTTCAGGGACTGCATGTGTCAAAGTGTAATTTTAGATTAATAATAAAAAAAAATTCCCACCATTTTCATTTCTTTATCGTTTTGAAATTTAGAAAATGTAAATGTTTTTATTTCTTTGCTCGCGGGATGGTACGGTTATCGTCGGTAGAAATTAAACACACCACAATGATCGAAAAAGGATCACGATCACAATGGTATAGGTTATAAGTCCTATAGTTAAACGACGCTCGAAATTGACAAAAACACCCAAATTAACTTAAAACGTGTAAAGTTTGTTTCTATTGAGTTGCTAATTCGGTTACAATGAAAAAACTGCGTATCCGGTTAACTTAGAAGCTGCGAGTCCGGTTAACTAACAATATGCGTATTCGGTCACAACGAAAAAACTGTGTATCCAGTTAATGAAGAAGCTGCGTATCCGGTTAAAGAAGAAGATGCGTGTCCGGTGTCCTTGCTTTTGTCTTCAACAGAAACAACAAAAAACCACGTTGTCCTTGTTCTTGTTTCCGTAATATGTGGATCTATGTCTCTTGGATGTTTCAAACCATGGACCACAAAAATAAGTTAACCAAAATAAGCTTGAATAAGCTTTACTTTAACCCAGAAAATAAGCTCTTAACCAAAAAAAATAAGCTACGACAATAGAATTTTTTTGGTTCGAAATAAGCTACACATAAGAGTTACTAAGAAGCTACAAAGGGTTTTTGAAAAAAAGCTAAAATTTTGTTATAAAATAAGCCACATCCAAACACCCTTTTAAAACTTAACCGAGACAAAGTAGGCTTTAATAAGCTGAGAAAAAGCTGGTTTTAACCCTTAATAAGCTACACCTTATAATCCTAAATATGCTAGATGTGACTTTAGGAAATAAAGGTTTGAGCTTGAGAACAAATTAGCAAAATCCAAACACTATCAAAGACGCATACGCTATATAAAAAATGGATTTGAAAGGAAACTGTTTGAAATTGTTTTAAACAATTTGAAATCTTATACTCCCTCCATCCCATATTAAGTGTCCACAATGGAATCTTTTAAGTCTTTTTTCATCAACTTTGACCATAAATATTTTTGTTTGTGTTATATAATATTGAACAAAATTATACCAACGAAAAATAATATTCCATAACCACTCTATCCATTCATATATCTTGCATCAAGTATCATATAATATAAGAAGAAATCATTAAGGTCAAAGTTGAAGAAAAAAAACTTTGAAAAAGTCAAGTGGACACTTAATGTGGGACGGAGGGAGTAGTATATTAATATTAAATCTGATGATGAACAGTAAACGTGATATAGAAAGAGAACATAACAAGACAAATAAAAAAATTGAGCCGAAAGTAATATAAGCCCAAAAAGAACGAATACGTTTAAACCATAAGTTTTGTAAGAAAAAAACGTTTTATGTAAGCATCTAAAAAGATTAGCCGAACACAGTAAGCCCTCTAAAGCTCGAACAAGCTTAAAACTAAACCACACAATGAAACCACTAAACCCACCCGTGGCGAGTGATACCAAATGTTATCCCAAGTAATAAGCTATCCCATCACACCATAAGCCATACCAATAAGCAATAAGCTAGAAAAGAGATAAATGGAAAATTAGAGAGAGAAAGTAGAGTGAGAAACCAAAGGAAAGAATATTAGATTTAGAGAGAGTGAGGGTGGAAGATTACACACACATAGAAAATGTGAGAAATGGCAACCAACACCCTCTTTATATGTGGAGATGGTCTATTTATACCATTAGCCAACATATGGCGTGTGTGCTTTCTAAATGGGACTTGGCTTAACTTGGGCTTTGAGCCTGAAATACGGACAAATTATTATATTACAATCTAAGTCCCGTTCTACCCGACTATTCCTTATTACATTAACAGAGACTTCATTGACTAATAAGACCGATAACATTCTTGTTTTGACTTATATAATTAAGGCAATAGAAACCATAATGGATATCAGTCAAAAATAGGTGTGATAATGAAGAATCATTACTGATTAATGAATACCCTATTATGTGACTTTGATAGAAAAATCATATCAACTGTACTTATAATCTGTAGTTTTCTTGCATGATAGGTTACGAATATGTTAATGCTAATTCTTCCTCTTTAGTCTAGTAATGTGATTGTCTAAAAGCTTTTATAATTCAAAATCAAGACAAGGTTGAATGTAAGGGAAAAATGTATTTGGGGCTTTTATGAACATACACAATTTATGTTGTAAAAATTTTTTTGTGACAGATTTTGCAGTTGTTGAAAACATGGATGCCTACCATGATGATGGAATGGGTGATATCATCGTTGGAAGACCGTTTTGTAGAAAAGCATGTGTCAAGGCAAGACGGTTTGATGGAATGATCACCATTTACAAAGGGAACGATAATGTAACTTACCAAATGGCATGATCACATTCAAGGTTTAAACACCTAACTAATACACAATGTAATAAGATGTGGCCATTGCCGAAGGTGAGTGCATAAGATGAGTTGAAAGGTATTTCGCACCCATACCAGAAGCTCAAAGGATTCTACAAAGAGGTCTTAAATTTGAGGCCAGAGTACATCAAAGATGAAAAGGTTGAAGAATGGCTCATACGTAGACACGTGAGCATTCACGAGATGGAATAAAGAGCTGAAGACAAGTCTAACTTAAAGACTTTGCTGTAAACAAAAGTGCTTGCCGGGAGACAACCTAAAATTTATTTTCTTAAGTTTTATCGAGTCTGTCTTCCCAGACTCTCGATACGGCGTATCCATGGTATATTGGATACATTTTATTGATATGACTGGACCGTTTATCCATGACCTTTACCTTTCCTGCAAATAAACCCATTGTTTAGTTTTTCTATACGAGCGATATTCATAACTATGATACGAAGTATTTGGCAATCTGACCCGTACTTCAGATACTTTTTACAGGTCTCAATATGGCGTATCTAGGTTTTGGGATACGGCGTATCGACTGCTTGTACAGTTTTTTGTTTTTGTTTTTATTTTCTAACCGTAAAATACCGAAGATAGAGTTGCATTGGTTTTTCCTATATCTTATACAGGACCTTACTGAATGAAAAATACGAAAAAAAAAATATTTTGTTGGTGCGTATTATTGAATTATGTGTGTTGTAGTCATGCTGGAATATAGACGCATTCACAACACAATATTGCTCGTAAACGCGACATGGAGGATCATACCAAGAAAATTCCAAGGGAGTTTCTCGTTCTAATTCTTTTAATTTCCCGTTTTTAATGCTATATTTATACAACGAGGTCGTTGTATATTTCAAGTGGGGGGAGAGAATTATATACGCTTACTTGTCTATTTTCTCTACAATAAAATGCTTAAATTATGCCCAAATTTAAAACATTTTCAAGCATACTTTTGTAAAATAACCCTTGTTAAATATTGTGAGAATTTAGCCTTATGTGTATCCAAATATTTACCCAAATTCCATAAAAATATGAGTGTGCCGGTGATGTTGTAGACTTTAGAACTTGGCTTGGTATATCTATACGAGACCACAATAATAAGTACTATTTTAATAAAATGCTTAACTATACCTAAATTTTTTTTAACATACTTTTGTAAAAATATTAATTGCATGAGCTCGCACACATAACCCTTGTTAGATTTTATGTGAATTTAAGACTTATCTGTTTATAAATTTTTACTCAAATTCCACAAAATTATGAGTGTGCCGGTGATGTTGTAAACTTTAGAACTTGGCTTGATATATCTACTCGAGACCACAATAATAATTACTATTTTTAATAGATGAAGTAACATTTTCTAAACTGGTAAATTTCTAGGATTACACCTAAAAAGCCTATACATGTTGTGATATTAACTAACTACACTGGTTAGTTAACCCCGTATAAACCCTTTGTTTACTCTCATTTCTAGAGTAAGATACCCCTAAAAAACCTACTAAGCCATTCTATTCTTTTCTTACACCAAACATTTGTTTCGTTACACCTTTACACCTTAGCCTACCCTATTAGTTTAAGTCCTTAATATGTTGCTAGTTACTTTTGTGTAAAGTATTGTATTTCCAGTCGCAATGTATATTTTCTATCTACGGTTAGGTCAGGAAAATTGCACTATGCAATTGGGTACGTGTGTGAATTTTCTATCTACAGTTAGGTCGGAAAAATTGCACAATGCAATGGGAATGTGAAAGTAGTGTATATTTTTAGTCTTAATCTTTCAGTGTGTTTTACTACTTTCACAATTATTTTTATATCCGAAGTATAGAGGATTATGGATAAATTATCCGGATTTATTGAGATCGTGAGATGGTGAAACTACACTGAAATTCATAGTGTTTAAAAAAATCAAAAAAGGAGAAAAATACAAAAAAGTGATTATGTAGAGTATTGTTGTATGTTGGTCAAAATAAACCAACAATGTATTTCTTGTACAAAGTGGTTGATATCGCCACTAATGTTGTATAGTATGTATATTATGGATGATTGGGAGTAAACCGTTACAGGAACGCCAACTAAGGTTGTTTTTGTTGATCTATGATCAAGACATTTATGTCTATGATTCTGTGTCTTTTTCATGGATACGGTCAGGAAAGTTACCAGCAACGATGTACCTTATTTGTTTGGACTTAATCTATTTGTTTGTTCTTTTTATTTAACACTAATTATATTCCCTTTCCTAATCCCTAACCTTTGGTCTTGCTCGAATGAGGATGCGAGCAATCACATGTATCTATTCCATCGTTATTGATGTGTGTTTGTGATTTTGTCCGCCTTGTGGGTGTATTACTTTTGGTTAAAGGATTAGAAGATTACATACCCTTTATTTTTCTTTATCCTAACCTTTAGTTTTACTCGAATGAGGGAGTGAACAATTACATATGTCTATTCCATCATTATTGATGTGTATGTGTGTATTGGTATCGATAAAGACTAGAAAGAATGATCAAACCTTTAAACCTTAACCCAATTTACGTTTGTAGACTTGTTACTCCTTAGCTTTAGTGGTGGAGATGTGTATCCTTGCCAAGCTTATGATAGAATACTCGTCACGACCAGGCAATTGAGCGAATTACTTAAATGATACCACATAGATTAGTTGAGTGATTTGAGCGTTTTCCTTTTCCTATTCCGTGAGGTGTTTGGTTGTGTACTAGTAATTGAACAAAAATTTTCTTAAAGGAAAAATCCTTGACTACGGTTGGGATATATTTTCATAAGTTTTCTAAAGTCTACTTGAGGACAAGTAGGATTCAAGTGGGGGACATTTGATGACATCAAATAACGTCTATTTTATAACATCATTTATCCTATGTAAATTGCCTATTTTGTAAAATTATTGCACGAATTGGTACTCAATTGCTTAAATTTGTTATTTGCAGTAATTATGAAGCAATTGGTGAAGTTTAACTAAAAGGCGCACATTTTGAACCTTAAACGAAGAAATCTAAAGACTACTATTCTGACAACCCAATACGTCGTATCCAACAAGGAAGATACGGTGTATCTGTGCCTGCACTTCACAAGAAACCACGATGATTTGATGACCTGTACGCCGTATCCAAAAGACCCTATACGCAGTATCGAAGATCAAGTATTGGAAGATTCTGGAAGATATCAAATGTGGTCCCTACTCCAAGAAATACCTAATACGCCATATTAAGCTCATCCAATACAACATATCAACCATATTCCAGACCCTATAAATACATACCCTAAATACGAGTTTTAGGAGAGCAGAAAAGCAGTGACGAATCCTTAACCACAAAAGTCGATTCAAGAAGGGAAGAGAAGCCAAGAAGGTCAAACAAAGCACCTCAATTCATAGGGAATACCTTGTAATCATCTATACTCTAATAATCTTTCGATTTTTGGTATCATTCGTTTAACTCGGTTAGGTTACCTTGGTTGTTTGATTATTATGCTTGTATTCGCTACAATGGTTATTAGCTAATACCTTTGGGTATTAGCCATGTTTATGATAATTTAATATTTGGTTTGTTTATATCGATTGCATTTTTATTTGTTGTGTGTTGATTATATTTATCAATTTATACTCGCTTATGTGTTTAAGTATGCGACCTATCATTCAACTAGATCTAGGAAAACAAAATATAGAGTTAGCTGGATGCCGGGATAGCTCTCCATATATGCGATTTATATATCTAGAATCATAGGATCACAAATATTGACCTATCTTTGCCATTGGTTTAGTGAACAAGTTGGACTAGCAGGTGACCTAGGATCAACAAATAACATTTTGATTCCATTGGTAAAGGCTCAGACAGTGGACTACTAGTATATAAAGAGCCGTTAAGCAGTAAGTTAGTAAAGTCTCGTTGAGCTAGGGTTTAATAAAATCTTCATTATTAATCTCCTAAGATAGATTATAATCAGCATCGATTGCTTTATGCGGATGTGTTTAATTGTGACAGAATTAGCATGTCTAGGTTTTTAAGAAGAAGCACCGATTGCTTTATGCGGAAGAAGTACCCTATCAGTTGTAGATTCGTTGGTAAGTAGGGTGTCGATCACTAAGAGCGAGAACATTAATTCCTAAGTCTACAAGTATTTTAGTTATCTATGTTAGTTCTAATCTATTTATGTTAAACCTATGCTAAACCTAATTCTAACAGATAAGAGGGGTTTTCAGTCTGAGAGACTGGCACAGGTTTTGTGGTAACTTAAACTTACTTTAGTCACGATAACACACATAAGCAGATAATCAGAAAATAAAAGAATGGTCAAGCCAATTATAAGGAAACTATATTAACCATGATTAATCTGATTAAAACGCAGGTTTGTTTATTAGTGTAGTGATTGACTTATCTCGAGGGGTATATCATTCCTAGATTTAGGCGTTACTTCTTCCTAAAACCTAGACACGCCAATTCTGTCACAATTAAACGCATCCGCATAAAGCAATCTTTTGTTGATTATAACCTATCTTAGGAAAGTAATAATGGTGATCTTATTGAATCCTAGCTTAACGAGACTTTACTAACTTACTACTTAACGACATCTTATATATTAGTGTTCCACTGTCCAAGTCCTTACCAAGGGAATCAGAACGTCATTTGTTGATATTTAAGTCCAACTTGTTCACTAAACCAATGGCAAGGATAGGTCATTATTTGTTATCCTATGATTCTAGATATATAAGTCTCTATATGGAGAGCTATCCTGGTTAATCTAGTCTACTTGGTCCCCACAACTAGATTCGGTTGATTGATAGGTCGCATACAAAAGCACATAAGCGAGTATAAATTGATAAACATAATCAACAATCAAAAATAAATTAAGCAATCGAGATTAACAAACCAAACATTAAATCTTCATAAACATGGCTAATACCTAAAGATATTAGCCAATAAACATTGTATCGAATACAAGCATAATAAACGAATCAACCAAGGTAGCCTAACCGAGTTAAACGAATGATATCAAAATTTGAACGGTTATTAGAGTCTAGATGATTACAAGGTGTTTCCTGTGGAATTAAGCACGTTGCGAGACCTTCTTTGCTCTTTTTGCTTCTGAAAATTGACTTCTGTGGTTAGGGTTTCGAAAATATGTTTAAGCACACCCTAAACTCGTGTTTAGGGATTTGTATTTATAGTCTCTGGAAATTCGTTGACACGCCGTATCGATTGAGGTCAATACGGCGTATTGGGGGTTTTCTTGGAATAGGGACCACGTTTAATATCTTCCAGAATCTTCAAATAATCTTCAATGCGGCGTATAGAGTCTTCTGGATACGACGTATTGCTTTTTAATTCTTCGTGGTTACTTTTGAAGTGCAGGCACAGATACGCCGTATCTTCCTTGTTGGATACGACGTATAGGTTGTCATAACAGTATCTTCAGATTTCTTCGTTTAAGCTCCAAAATGTGTGCCTTTTAGCATAACTTCACCAATTACTCCATAATTACTGCAAATAACAAATTTAAGCAATTAAGTACCAATTCATGCAATAATTATACAAAATGGGTAAGAATCATGAGATAAATGATGCTATAAAAGTGATGTTATTTGATGTCATCAAATATCCTCCCACTTGAATCCTACTTGTCCTCAAGTAGGCTTTAGAAAACTTATGAAAATGTTTCCTAACCGTAGTCAATGATTTTTCCTTTAAGTAATTATTTGTTCAATTGCTAGTACACACCAAACATCTCACGAAATAGGAAAATAAAAACACTCAAATCACTCAACTAATCTATGTGGTGACATTTAAGTAGGAATCACTCGCAGGCTCTGTCACGGGCACATTAACACCGGCCTGAGTTGAAGAAGCAAGCGGAACAACCTGGGGAGAAGTGGGAATGTCAGTATCCATAGAGCTAGAAGATAAAACAACAAAACAACCAGAGGGAGGACGCGTCCTTACATTATCACTGAAATCATCCTTAGGGTAGGAGTAACAGAAAAAGAAACCGTGTCTTTCATAGTAGGAACAGCAGACCCAGAACCAATGTCAGCCTGACCACTCTGGTTAATTAGCCTCCGCAGAGCAGTAGGAGATTTACCTGTTGTGCTAGGTCGGGAATCAGAAATAACAATACCTTTAGCCCGCGCCTTCTTCACAAGCGGCGACCCAAAAACAAAAGACACTATTTTCTTCCTCTTACCAACATTAATATTCAGTTCATCTTGAATGGTATGATCAACAAGACTGATGGTTTGCGAAGAGGGAGAAATAACCCTATCCTCAGTTTCTTTTAGAAGCGGAACCTCATTCTCAGCCAGGGTTTGCTCACCAGTCTTTACCTTGAAAGGATCCACAGAATTAACAAAATCAAGCAAGCCCATCTCTGCAACAAACAAAACATATATCAGAATATGAAACAAGAAGGCAAAAGTCCCACCCTATACATATATATAGACAAACACCTACCCTCATCATTACTATACAACAAAATGGGGCGGACTTCGATCTCAGTAAACAAGCGACTAAGACCCACAAGGCACAGAAAAATCCCTGGGTATTTCCTAATGATGGTGTGGTTCTCATTCAACAATTTCACACAGGGCAGATCTACAGTTTCGTCTACCGAAAGCGGATCCTTGACAACAGAAGTGTCACTGAACCATGAAATATATCATGGGCAAACTGAAGTGTCAATTCAGAAAAACGATTGTTTTAGTTCTTTAACGAATCAAATTTTTTCGAATAGCAGCAGGGATCGTCAACACCGCCACGCTTTGAGAAGGATAACCACCCGTTACTAATAGAGTTAACATAAAGACGACGAAAGGTACCCACGGTAGGAACGCGACCAAGGACACGACACATAATCTCAAAATGACTCACCTTCGCCGCACCAATAACAGGCAACTGAGAAAGGCTAATCTGATAATACTCGAGAACACAGAGCAAGAACTTCGACAAGGGAATTTGAAAATTGAAGAATTCAATAAAACAAGTGTACATACCGATCTTCCCCGTTAGACTATCTTTGATTGTAGCATTTCGATCAGGCAACTCCGGCCGTAAGTCGGCCGAAATGTTAAACACAGAACAATGGTGATCTAATTCCCTTTGGGTCAATACGGAGGTGACAATATAAATTGAACTACCAACCATTTCAAAGAAAATGCAAATGCAAGAGGAAAATAGAACCTAACCTGTAACTAAAAGCGCACGGACAGATGAGAGACAAATATGCGAAAGAAGAACTGGATGAAGGAAAGTAAAAGAGGAAAGTAAAAGGACGAGAAAATCGCAGTAAAAAACTCCAAAAAAGAAAAGCATGGTGAAATAAGGGATTAAATTGTTTTGTATACAGATCCACAACGAAGAAAACACAAATTGCCAAGACTTGAGACACAGTGTTCACACCATCATCGAACAGATGAAATATAAAAGAAAAATGAGTATAGTCGCGACGATTCGGCTGCACCTGAGCAAAAATGTCTCATCAAGACTAGAATCATGTGGCTAGAATGGGGCAAGACTCTCAAGCCCACCTACCACTTTATAGGGCGCACGGATGCCAAGGGGCGAAAACGGTCAAGCAGCAGAAGTGATAAGTCCTCGTAACATTCTTTAGTCCGCGTGAAAAACGCACTTAGACTGGTGAGCACTGGTGACCATAGTATGGTCCTGACCACGAGCCTGGACCAAACAATTAGAAACAAACTCAGGCTTAGCACTCTGGAAGGCCCAAGAGCAACCCAAGGCCAACCGCTCCTCGAACACCAAGCTACATCCACAAGAAGCATGATCAGCTCAAAGCGACACACCACTTCACGAAAAGTGGTCACCCGTGACCAAACTAAATAGAGTAAGGGACAGAGCATGGGGAACCAGAACAAAGCGTCAACGTCCCGAGTATGGATAACAAACAATGATAACATTAACCTAAGCGACTACGCTATAAAGGGTGACATTATCAACGACGTTGACCTTACAGTAACAACCTTATTATCCACTGGATATTAAGGTAAACCTCGTCTCGTGACCCATGCACCCGACAACGACATCAGCCTATAAAAGAAGCTACTTGGTCACTTCAAACAGTATGATTTCTGCTACTACTACACATATACCACTTATAGCCAATACTTACTCTCACACCGGAGTCTAATCGTGGGACCCTCCACTCGCGGTAAGACTAACGGTGCTACTTTTCTTAGCAGAAAATCTCCAAACATATTCACTTAGTACAAATCCTCACCTGATAACGGGCTTGTAGTCCTCATTGTAAGCACGTTGTTCTCACTTAACTCTACCTCACTAATTTTTATACTAACAGATACAATCGGCAACAAGACTTGATTACAGTTTCGACATCATCAACAGTAATACCAAGAGAACATAACTGTTTAAACATATCAAGTGAAGCATAATAATCTTTCATTTCAGTAACAGTTTCTAAAAGGCGAGTAAACTCCGCAGTAGGAGGCAGAGGGTGTTGCTTTATCATTTCATTAAACAAATATGACACATCTTTATAAACTTTAAAATTGTGTAGTGTAGTTCCAGGTTTAACATCATTTGAGGAGTGAATTAGGGAAGCTAAGAGTGTCTTGTGAGGACCAAATCCTACACCTAATGAGAAAGGATTTGGATGTTTAAAGAAACATTTAGTACCTTTGAGTTTAATGAAAGCATCCACAGGTGATTTTTTTTGCCAAATTCATCATCATCGTCAGGTCAATTCTAAGGAATTTATTTGCGCCTCAGTTTGCTCTTGTATATACTAAGCCTACAAACGGGCTTAAGCCCACAAACGAGCTCGGGCCTACTAACCTATCCTCTAATAGTTTTTGCTTTTGGTTGGGCTGCAATATCTCTGCAAGTATGCATCAGGGTATATGGCAGGCCTTTCTGGTTCAACGGGTTATCGAAAGGTACAAGTAATTTACATCAACGCAAACACACAAACATAATCTAAAATTAAAATTATTACATTAATTCGATCAAAGTTAGCCCAATACTGTAATATCTCTGATATTTCTTGGTTCTAAAAAACACTATATAAAAATTATCGAAAAGTACAAGTAATTTGGCAAGTCATCTACAAAACTTTTGTTTACTCTCTTAACTCATAAGTAATTTTGTTAATATGTTATTCATAAAAAGATGGTAGTTTAATATGTGGTCTCTATATACTTTTAAAGGGAACATATGGGTATGTTAGTTATTTCAGTTTGACTAAGGACGAAATCAGATCCATAACCTCACAAGGAGACGGCTTGACTTTTCTGAACCATTCGATCGAAACATGCAATTTGGCCGAATCAGAAGGACTACTTTTGGAATTTACTCCATGTCTACAACTTTCAGCCCTAAAAATACATTTTCACATATTTTTCTTTCTTTCACACCAGAGAGCAACAGCGTCGTTTCTTTCCATTATCAGATTTGTTTTTTTCAATCCATTTTATTAAATTATTACTAAAATTTCGAATAATTATTTGCTGTTAAATATAGCTAATTGAAATACATTTATCTTATTTTATGTAGATTTTAACTTCTTTTGGAGTAAAACAAGCTTACCCAAAACACCCCAATATGTGATTGCTACTACTTTAGTGTGGTATTTGAGAGTATTTTTGTTTAGTAGGGTGTTTGGGATTGCCTATTTAAAGTGCTTTATATATAAAGTATAAGCATATATCCACACACTCGTAATTGCTTTAGACTGAATGTAATG